>CM041780.1:140014539-140055837 GCA_023374045.1 Limonium bicolor | reverse complement strand
GAAGGTTTAGGTCTAAAACCAAACCATCTCAAGGAAATGGGATGTGAGGAGGGGTTAGCGGTTTTATGCCATTATTACCCAGCTTGTCCACAACCAGAGCTAACCTTCGGTACCTATCAGCATGCAGATAATGACTTCTTGACGGTGCTCTTGCAGGATCAGACCGGCGGTCTGCAAGTTCTCCATGATAATCAGTGGGTAGAAGTTCATCCGACTCCAGGGGCTTTAGTGGTTAATGTTGGAGATCTACTGCAGCTCATATCGAATGATAAGTTCAAGAGTGTTGAGCACCGTGTGGTGGCCAACGGAGTAGGACCGAGGGTGTCAGCGGCTTGCTTCTTCAACACAGGCGTGCATTCGACCGGAAAGAAATACGGGCCTATTAAGGAGCTCTTGTCTAAGGACAATCCGGCGAAGTATCGGGAGACAACGACACGTGATTATAGTTTGCATTCCCGAAATAAAGGTCTTGATGGAACCTCTGCCTTGTTGCATTTTAAGATTTAGTTAGTTTGCGAAGAGATTGTCTGTCGCATCTTAATTACGGGCTAATATGATTTACCAAGACCCCTATATAGAATAATTTATCAGGTTTTCCATGGATTTTTCCAATGTATTAAGTTGTAACTCTAAGCTATATATACAATAAAGATAATGGTCCTATAAATTAAATCAATAATTTAGCTATAACGACATGTAGCTATCTTTAGGTATATTTATAATTGTACAATATATAATAAAAATACTCGTGTTGTACTCTTATTATCCGGTTTAAGAAATCATTATATAAATCTAATACAGTTCCAAAAATATAATAAGTTTATATACCTTTTGGTTTTCAAAAAAAAAAAAAAAGTCTATATACCTTTTGTTATACATTCCTACAATTTTTATAAACTAATAATATAGTTTTTTATATAAAGCAAAAATATATATATGTAGCTCTATAACTATAGTCAATAAATTACCTAAAATCAAACAACATCACTATAGACTGCATGCTCAAATAGCAGGCCAACAACTATCGCTGACTAAACTAAACTAATCGATTTGGACCATCTTAGAAAGTATTTTAACCGATTTTCATTGGCCTTCTAATCTATAGTTGTCTTGCTTGTTTACTGATCTGTGGTAATTAACTACTTTTTTACTCTCCCACCTGCCCGTTTTGACCATGTTATTTGTTTTACATGTGTTTGGTTTTAATATATAATATACATTAATAACAATCTAAGTCTTGCAATAAGTTTGGTTACCTGACAAACAATCATCCTATTTTTTTTATATAGTTACGGCTTTCGCCCTTAATTAAATCACTTAGGGGATCGGGTGGGTAAGGTTTGCCGGTTCTCGTAAAACCTTGCCTAAGCAAAACAACATGGGAAAAACCGAAGGGAGGATGAAGAGTATCCAATTTATACCCTTATTATAATGAGTTCAAAGAAAAATGAAATATAAAGTAAGAAAAAAGAAGAAAAACAAAAGCCATAACTAAAAAGGAGAAATAGAAATGAGCGAGACTGTAAAATAGGGTAAATAGCGATTAGTGAGCAGCAGAGGAACAAAGGAGGGTTATCGCTCTGAAATAAGGCGATTGTGAGGCGATTTGCAACGCGATTTCCTTAGTCGTGTAAACTCTCTCTGATAGGTTATCATTCTAGGTAGTCATGGGAGTGGACGTGAAATCTACCACAATAACTCCATGCAGACTCATTACTAAGGAAAAGGTTGAGGTGATGGACAACTTAATCTTTATTACTAGCTCTAATCTAAGGGCTTTAGATACTCCACGTAGGAAGGGAGCTTATGTGTCTCCATCTCGGGCATGCTGGGTTTCCCTCCTTAATGTTTTTGGTACTTTCTCAAAGACAGTAATTAGCATCATTGAAGCTACAGAGTTCTACAGGGTTGACGAGTTTTGTCAAGCTCTTGGTAATCCGATCTCGGTCATTGTACGTTGGGTAATCTGGTGCGGGGTTGCTTCTATCAACAGAGCCTCTATCAGTTCCATTTCTATAGGGAGTTACAGAGTTGGTATTGTCTTCTCAGCTGGGAGGTTTAAGAGGAAACTAGAGAGAAAGGTGATTTCGAAGTGTATAGCTCTCATGGATGGTATACTGTCAAAATGGTCCAAACTCAAAATACATCCGGGCGAACTCGAGAAGGTGGAAGGAGATTTGCTCTGCCAAGACGCTAGAAGTTCAGAAATGGCAAACTCTCTACTTGGTAAGGTTTGGCATCCAAGCAATATCTCAGCCAAAGCCTTACAGAGCTTCCTTGTTCACATTTGGAAACCAAAAGCTCCTTTTACAGCCAGGGAAGTTGGCCCTAATCGATTTACCTTCTCCTTTAACTCTGGTAGTGATGTTAAACACATTATATCAAATGGGCCGTGGCACTTTCATAACAGGCTGCTAGTTACTATGCCTTTAGATCAGTCTATCCATATTGATGAGCATATTCCTAGTAAGATCAAGATTTGGGTGGGGATCCACAATCTCCCGATGATGTTCTTTAACAAAGCTTCAGCAATAACACTAGGAAACAAGATAGGTGTCTTCGTCAGTTGTCCAGATAAGTTTAATCCTCTGTCTACTAAAGTGCTTAAGGTTCGTGTGGAAGTAGACATTAGTGAGCCTCTGTGTAGAGTTCTCATCATCAATGATTGAGTGAAAGATAGGTGTTGTAGACTATCTTATGATAACCTGCCTCATTTCTGCTTTAGATGTGGCAGGATGGACCACATGACAGTAGAATGTGGAGTTAAAAAACAAAACAAAGATGATATGGATAGATATGGTGCGTGGCTCAGGTCTGAATATGCAGGCTCTATAGCAGCTTTGTCTGAAGATTTCTTGATGAATCAGAATCTCAAGCTTCTAGGTGCTCCTGAGAAAGGAAAGGCCATAAGAATTATGGATCTTCAGCAGGATAAGTATGAGAAGAGAAGTGATGGGTGCAGTAGGGGCAAGGAGGTTATCAGTCCTACCCAAGGATGTGTTACAGATGTGAGAATCTCAGATAATGGAAAAGAGCATGTGATTATGGATACTACTACAGACTTGGACCTTCTCCCAAGTGGTAAGGAATCAGGGCAGAAGTTCACACAAGGGGTAGACTGCTTGGAGATCGAGGTTAACAGGTCTGCTCTTCTTGGTAACATCACAGATCCTATGGCTACTGATTTTAGGCAGGTGGTTTTAGAGGAAGAGCAACCTTTTGTGGGGGAGGATAAGTCTCCTGAGGCACCTCCTGGTTTTGAACATGTTAAGCCTTTAAGTGCTTCAAAATCCCTTGAGATGCCTTCTGGGGAGGAGATCTCAGAGAAAGTTACAGCTTCTCTTGATGGAGGTAAATGAGATTTCTATCAGGCTTTCGACTGGGCATCTGCCTTGGCTAAGTTTAGCTCTCATACCTCTAAGAAAGCCAAGGTTGATGTTAGCTCCCAAGATGATATAGATAAATCCATTTCTCAGATTATGAAAGAGGCAGAGGCAAAAAGTAAAGGCAAACTCAGCTCTAAGGAGATGAGTACAGAGGATAAAATTTCTGTTAATAATTACCTATATAGGGAAGGAAAAGGTGTTGTTTTTAAGTCTGGTATGAAGGAAAAAGCACTTACTTTAAAGATTAAAAGGAGGAGAAGTGATCATCAGAAGTCTCCAGTAGTTAGAACCTCTTCCAAGGGAGGTAAAACTAAGGACTCTTCTGAGGAAGCCAATTATCTGTCGCAGGCAGACCTTGCTTCGAAGCAAGGCTGCCAAGAGAAATGACTTGCCTTAGCTACAACTGTCGGGGGCTGGGTCGTCCCTAGGCAGTTAACTGGTGAGATCTTGTTAGATCTAAATCACCAGATTTGGTTTTTCTAATGGAGACCCACATGACAGAAAAAGAAATGGAAAAAATCAGTTTGAAGTACTCAGATTATATTATGTTATGCTCTGAGAGTGTAGGTAGAAGTGGAGGCCTAGCTTTGATGTGGAAGAAGGATATCAAGGTTACTAAGATTAATAAGTCTAAGCACCATATAGCAGTTGAGGTTTTATTCCCAGGAGGGCTCTTTTTCAATCTGACAGGCTTCTATGGTTGGTCTGATTGGAAACTGAAGTATCTTTCTTGGAATTTGCTACGAGTGTTGAGGAAACAAGCAGTGTTACCATGGATAGTTGTTGGAGATTTTAATCAAATCATGTGGAATTCTGAAAAATCGGGAGGTAAAAGTAGGAATCTGATATGATTTTATTCAGAAAGGCTACTGACAGATGTGGGCTTTTGAATGCAGGCTATTTTGGAGAAGCAGGAACCTACTCCAATAAGCAATTTGAGAATAACAACTTGTCTATCAGCAGGCTTGACAGAGCCTTGCTGTGTGAGAAAGCTCAGACCATGTTTCCTCTCCTTTCAGTTGAACATCTTCAATGGGAACACTCTGATCACAGACCCATCTTAATCCATTTCTTCAAACTTCAGAAGAAACAGAAGCACATCTTCAGGTTTGAATCCTCCTGGTTGAAGGAGGAGAAATGCCTTAGTATTGTGACAGATGTTTGGGGAAATAATAGTACGAACTTGGATCAGAAAATCCTAGCGTGTGCTAAAGCTCTTTCTAGCTGGAAAGGATGGTCTTTTGCTAAGACCAATTGGAAATTCAGGAAAAAGAAAGAGGAACTTTTCTCTTTAAATCAGCTTCAACCTTCCTCTTGGGTGGAGAATAATAGAAAGAGAATTCTTGTTGAGATTAAGCTCCTCTCTTTTAAGATAGAAGCCTGGTGGTGTCAAAGATCGAGACAACAATGGATCTCTGAGGGAGACAGGAATACCCAGTTTTTTCATTCTAGAGCATCAGCTAGAAGAAGAAGAAACTTTATTTTTGGGCTTCATGATCTTTCTGGTAACATGGTTTATGATTGGAGTAATTTAGAGTTTATAGCAAGAAATTACTTTCAAAATCTTTTCCAGACAGTTAACCCTTCTACTGATCCTAGATTTTTGGATGCAGTTAGAGGTAGACTCTCCTCAGAGCACATCTCTTCCCTTCAGGTTCCTTACACTATTCCGGAAATAGTCTCAGCTATGAAAGATCTTAGTGGTGATAAGGCACCAGGGCCTGATGGGTTTAATGGAAGATTCTACAACCTTTATTGGAGTGTGGTGGGAGAACAAGTCATTACTACTGTCTTGGCTATCCTCCAAGGTAATTCACTTTCAGACTTAACTAATCAGTTATTTATTGCTTTAATTCCTAAAGTGAAAGGTGCTTTCCACATGAAGGATTTTAGACCAATTGCTCTTTGTAATTTCGTCTACAAAATTGTGTCTAAAGTCTTAGCGAATAGAATCAAATGGATTCACTAGTAGAAAAAATATTATATAACACGCATTTTATAACACGGTTATAACATAATGGTGTTATAAAATTTTTTACAACTCGGTTGTGTAACATAACCGTGTTAAATTATGTGAAAGAAATAATTTATTGCTGGAAAATTGATTTTTTAACGTGGTTGTACCTAACCCGTGTTATAAGTTATTAGTATATAACACGGTTATTGAGAACTGTGTTATAAATCGGCTTTTATAACACGTTTGAATATTGGAACCGAGTTAAAAACAGTAGAACACCATTTATAACACGGTTTCTTATAACAACCGTGTTATAATCTCTTTAATTTTTCACAAATACATTCTTTCCCCCTCACCATCTCCTCGCTTCAGTTCGAACTCCGTGAAATATTTTCTTTCCCCCCTCTACCGTCTCCTCGCTTCTCTGTCTCTCTGTTTGAACTCCTCCATTCCAGTCAAGCTTCATCTTTGTTTTTCAGTTCGAGCTCCACCATCTCCTCTGATGCCCCAGTTCACGAGAGAAGAAGCCAGACACGAAGACGAAACCGAATAATGGGTTGCAATGGTTCCTTCACGAATTTCAACCCTAACTCGCGAAGAACACACACTGCGTCTCTCTTCATTTCCTTCACGAATTTCAACCCTAACTCGCGAAGTAACCACCCGCCCCCCGTCTTCTTCCTCCCTAGTCTTCTTTGATTTCTTTTCATTACCCACCTCCGACTCTCGTTTTCCTTCACCTGGAAGAACCCAGCATACGCCTTCATCTTCTTCCTGCTGCTTCTTCTTCGATTTTTCATCCGCCTCCATCCCTCTCGAGACCCAGAACCCAAGCAACCAGAGAAACCCCCTCACACCAGAAACCTTCTTCCACTTGAGCCACCACGAAAACCTCCTGCTCGAAGAGCCTGAAATCTCCATAGTTGTTCGCCGAAGGTTTCATCTGCCTCTTGCCGCTGCTCTATTTCTCCATTTTTGTTTTCAAAAGAGAAAGTAGCATCACGTATCTCCCTCTCCTCTGGTTTTGTTTTCTAATTTTTTTCTTTTCGAACGGAGAAACCTCTTCTTCGATCTTGGTTTCAAATTTTTAATCACCGATGAACTCCTTAAATTAAAGGGTGAGGACTAGAAGATGACTTCGTTGGAATTTTCCTGATGTTAGTGTCATCTCTTCCCCTGTCATTTCTCGCATTTATCTTATTCTGTTTGATAATTCACTCGCATACCTCATTGAATACCAGATTCACCATGGGTTTTGGGTTCAAAGGGTCGAATGGAGTCAAGTTGCAGATTCGGGAATTAAGTTCCTAGCGAAAATATCTCTACCTTTCTCTTCATTTTTACTGTCGTTCGAAATGCATCTATGAAGGTTTATTTTCATGCCAATGAGTGGGATTTTCTTAAATAGAGTATTATTGCGATTCCCTTCACCACTGCACCTGGTATAATCGATTTCACATTGAGTTTTGTCTTGAAATAAGCCTCGGTAATCTGAATCTAACCCTGGTTGAAGCCGCATGCCTGTCATCGGTTATGTTTTGGTTCACCAATTTGTTCCATTGCAATTAAAATCTACTGCCTCTGTAAGGAGTTCTGGTTATGTTTCATCTTCAGCGCGCAAGCACCCGTGCCCTTCTCATTCAATACTTCATCAATCCGTTTTTTTTGTTTTGTAATCTAATCAATCTTGGTGTTTTGTTGTGTTCTTGTTATATTTCTCCATTTTCATTGCAGGACCTTCCGATGTCTTCACTTTGGTAACACCTGATATCATCTATTCTGAATGCGTTCAAGCATCTCAATTCTCATGTGATGGTCCAGTAGTTATGTTTTTTGATTCCTGCTTTGGGGTTGTAAAATGCTCTGCGCTTGTTGTATTCGCATAAGCTCTTGCCTTCTGTCTCTTTCTGTGCAATGGTTGGTGAGTGTTTCAAGTGTTCTCTTATATATATCTCATTTCAGCAGTGTTCAAATTCGGTGGTAAGGTTTTCACTCCAACTCTCTGATTATCTGGAGTACATGTGTTTATTATGTTCTCAGGTTTTGGTTTAATTAGCTCTGGATAGTCTGGCGTTGTTTTCCTCTTAGAGTCTTTAAACAACAGGGAAAATAAAAAAAAGGCTTGGAACTGTGTACTCGGATTTGATGTTGTAGATTGTTTAACATTTGACTAGGATTTAAGGTGTGTGATTAACGAAAGAAGGTGATTATGATTTCTTTGAGTTGATTAATCGCATATGTTCCTTGTATTAGCTACTATGGATGTTGCCGGTGGATGCAAACCTGAGTTGTGTGTTTTCGAGTATATGATTCATGTGCAAATATTTCTTGACCCTCTGCCTTCGTAATTTGACCGAGGTACCTACATAATTGGAGCTTTGGACGAGGCTTGAACATGTGGACCGCTTGGGAGGCTGCCTACAGTACTCGGCGGCTCATTAAATTGGTTGATCTAGGGTTGGTGTCTTTTCTGATATTCAGCAATACTGCTTTTGCTAGTCTCAGTCTATAACTTGGCAATGAATGTATGCTTTCTACAAATGAGGAGCCGGATCTAAAGCCCCATTAGGAACGTCGGGGGAGGTAGATCTCTTCAATTTTTCTTTTTCGATTTGGCTCTGTTTTCACTATGTGTCTTCGCTGCTTTTCTTCATTCAGGCCTGAGGAGAATGTAGACCAGTAGCCAACAGATTGTTCACCTGCTACAGGTTAGTAAGCTACTCCATTGTATGTCTCTGCACTTTGTTGAAAATATTGACCATGTTAGTAATTTTCGATTGGCTTGGCAGGGAAGTTGAACCGTGGGCTCTCAGTTGTAGATAACTGCAAATTGCTAAAAGGACGTGAACTAACCGACGATGAATTCTTTCTCTCCAGCGTTGTTGGTTGGTGTGTTGAATGGGTACGACTTCCGAATCTCATTTATTGGGTTCCATTATTAATTTTTTGTCTTAATCTGAGATATCTATCATTGCCTGCCTAAGTTCTCATGCTTCTTACAGAAGATTATATTTTGAAGTATGCTGCTGCATGACTTGATGGGATATACTACAGCACAGTTTTAGAAATACACTAAACTACTATAATGCAAGCAAAAGTTTTGAAACTTGACAAAATACCACAAAATCACAACTATATTGTGATTCTAATGAAACTTAGCTAGTGGTTTACTGATTTAAAAAACAAAATTAAGCAAGTGGTTTCAGCAGTATGTGAACATGTATGTTGTCTGAGGACTTTCAAAACTGTTACATATCTCTGAAGCTGCTATTTGTGTTCACTTATTTCTGGTGTTAACGTTGCTTTATGAAAGCTTGGATTGTGTATTGTTCAAATTGAGAAATTATAGAATTTTTGATCTCTGTTTTTATTATGTAGCTGCTTCTGTTTCAATTATGATCTGAATTTCAGACTTCACACCATCTTTTAGACATCACTACTTCACTATGACTTTTATTTCTAAAAGCAGAATTTACATTTCAGGGTGGTAAAACTTCCTAGATAAACGATTAAGTTAATTCCAGCTTTTTTGCTTCTTCTATGATTTATGTGGGCAGGGACAAACATATGCTGAAATCTTGCTCAAATTGATTTCATCTTTGTTAAAGTACTTTTCTGATTACAAATATTCAGCATCAATCTGTTTTAAGCAGATTTCTACATAAAGAAACGTGCACCATTCTACCTTGTGTGTTTTTACTGCTACTAGATTATATTTTTGGGTAAAACATTTGTTGCACCCGTCAGTGATGCCCTATGTTTAAAAAATCTGTATTAAACTAATATAGCTATTAGTTCTGCACTTCCCGCTCAAGGGAATTTTCCCTGGTAACAATCTGATTTCAGTGAAAATATATCAAGCAACAAAGGTCTGTTTGGAACAACATTTTGACTTCTGCTCAGCTTCTGCATTTAACATTTGTTGCATGATTACAATGGTACTCCTTTTTTTCTAGAACTAATATCCAATATGCTCATGAACATTTTATTTAACATAAACTTGAGTTTCTGCGCAGAAGAATTATTACCAGTACTATCTCGGTCGAACAATCAGATGTGCATTTCTTGGTCTATTTTAGGACCCTTCTAGTGTCTCTTTCTGTACCTGTTTTTAAAAGCCTTGTTAATAGGATGTTTTAAATAGAAAGAGCATGGTACATGCCTCCTGTTGCTGCTGTTTTAACAAACAGTTTTAGCTTTAATGCACTGAAAATTTCAAATAGCATATATATTGTATAACTTCTTAAAGAAGTCTTGTTTTACCTTATCAATAAAGTTGGGGTTTCATGTTTTTCAATTTCAGAAATTGCAGAAATTCTGTGAAAAATATATGCACTTTCAGCTAATGATCAACCCTTTGTCTCTGCATTCATATTACTGTACTGGAGGGCACTCACACTCTTTTGAGTTTTCATTATTATTTTGGCAGGTTGAACAATTGATGGGCGAGGATTCTCGACTGGAGTGTTATCCAAAGCTTGTGAAGGGGGAATCTAAGGTGGTGTGGGAATGGCAAGGTAGTCAGAGTTATACACTGTTGTCTATGATGGCTTTCTGTCTTTTCTCAACGTTGAAGATCGTTTGAGAAGCATATATCAATTTTCTAAAGAATGTTATCTGTGTGGTGCTCTCTGTAATTACTTTGTTCTCTACCCTTTTCTTTTTTTTTGTTGGAAAATTTGTGATGATATATGGTATTTACTTTTGATGTTATGCAGTTGAAGGCTCTTTGAGCAATTCTGGGAGAAGAAAGAAAGCCAGGGTGGGGCATCAGAACTCGTCTGGAGATAAGAGGGTGTCCGATGGGAAGGAGAAAGCGTAGTGTACGGCAGTTGATCTCTTGATTTTTTCTTTTTTTAGCTCTAACAAGTGCTCCAGTTTAATCACTTATCATTGCATAAGTTATTATTGCTTTAAAATGATGAACAATTCGGATGCTTTTCCTGTAGTACCGAATGCATTGGCATGCTGATTTGAAGTTAAAAACAGCCATTCAGAGGTAAGAAGCATCAGAACATCTCATGTAAATTGCAGCTGTGCTAACATTATCACAGTTTTGGTTGAATTGGCAAAAGTTTTTTCCAGCTCTTTTGTGACATGTGTTCATTTTCGCAAAGGCATGAGAAACCATCATAATATGGACTTTTTTTTTTACTATTCCTTATCCCTGAGTAGTCTTCTAATCTCCTTTTCGCATAGGATGAAGGCAGCTCCTTTCTTCTGATGTTGTACATGTCACAGTCCAAGCTGTTTCTTGGCAGTAGATTGAGATTTGGTGAGGGATCTTGTATATTTTGCTTTAGTAATCCTGGTTGGGAACCACTAGAACCTTGACCCAGTGCTTAGTGCAGTTTTATTAAATCATTAGCTATTCGATCGCTTCAATGTGTCAAATTTGTTTCTTAAATCTGCCAAGGTTTTGTCATTGTGCATTTTGTTAGATACCTTTTGATTTCTGAATCAGGATGTGAAGGTTGACAGGATTTGTTTTTTGGGTATATCAGTGGCTACAACCAGCTTAGAACTCCAGATTTGACTAACTTTGTCTAACAACTCGATTACAAGATTGACCGTGACTGTTAGCTGTTGTTATTAGCGGGGGTGGGGATTCACTTCATCAAATACTACTAGTTTGGTTGGTGGCATTTTGGAATCTCGCATAATCTAATGATAGAAAAGTAATGTGTAATCAGAATCAGATATATTATACGGTAAAGGTATGTCCATGTGCAGAAAAACTGGACATTGTATATGTAATTATTTTACCTATGCTTATTGTATTTACCTATACTACAGGAATGGTGTTTTCTTATATGGCTTTTGTTCGTTTAATCTAACTTTCTATGACGTGGTGTGAGTGAGGGAAGACTAATAATAAGTTGATTGGTTTTGGTCACTGCTGGTGCAGTTATTCACAAACTAGATGGACCAACTCCATATTCAGAATTTGAGCATTCCTCAGTGCCTGCAACTGTGAAGAAGCTGTTCAATCTGCGTTCCAACTTCTTGACTAAGCGTGATGCTTGGGCTGGAACTTTCGAGAGTTACTTCAAGTTGCGTGATACTCCCCGTCAAGATTGTCCAGGTTTGGCCTAGCTCTGATTTTTACTTGATATAATAATAATAATAATCTACTGTATGGTCTGGTCTGGTCTCATGTTGTGTTATCATGTTTTTTAAAACTTTTAACAAGTAGGGAGATTCTTAAAATTGTGCAGCTGCTCAATATAGTAAGAAAGATCTCTTGAACTATCGAAGTTTATGATGCACAGGATTCTGAATTTTGTGTGGGGTAGATTGTTGCTCACCTGAGTTTTTTTATCTTTCAACATGATTACTGTGACAAGCAGATTGTTGGTTGTTGTTACTGTCTCATATCTGTCTCTATTAATTGAGCTTTTGGAATCAGCAAATTGCTGGTGTTCTCTGAAGTTTCCTCTTTTCCACTTATTAATTGTTTGCTGGTGTTTTCTTCCTTAAACAGAACGTCTCCCTGAGGTTACTACATCACTGAGGCCACGAGGAGCAAGGGAAGATGCTCAACTGTCAGAGTTTCAAGTAGAGATGATCCAGCTTGCATCTTAGCTCAACGGAGACTACGTACTCAACACATACCCCGAAATTGGCTGTTGTTATAATGATTTAAGTTATTATATAGTAGATTGTCTTTTTGTAAAGGCTAATTTTAGGATTGTTGTTGAATTTTGTGCAATATATATAACAAGGTGTATATGGCAAATTAATTCAGAAACTGTTTGCAAGTTGGTGTGACCGCACATATTCAATGTGTGTTGGACAGAGATTGATTGTTGACTGTAAATATGGGGTGAAATTGATTTTTTTTTTTAAAAAAAAACCTTTTTTATAACACGGTTTGTATGAATAATGGTGTTATAAAACAACAAAATTTTGGTGGGTAAAGCATTTTATAACACGGTTTGCTAAACCAACCGTGTTATAAAAGTCATCTCCCTTCAAATTCTCTACGGTGTTAACCAAGTTTATAACACGGTTATTTACAAAACAACCGTGTTATAAAACACTTTTATAACACGTTCGTATGAATAATGGTGTTATAAAACAATAAAATTTTGGTGGGTAAAGCATTTTATAACACGGTTTGCTAAACCAACCGTGTTATAAAAGTCATCTCCCTTCAAATTCTCTGCGGTGTTAACCAAGTTTAAACACGGTATTTAAAAAAAAACCGTGTTATAAAACATTTATAACAGGTTCGGAACCGTGTTATAAAAACCGGAACTTATACCTCTGTAGTATATACACATCATAACCGTGTTATATTTAGCAAAACAACCGTGTTATAAAATGTTTTTTCTACTAGTGATTTTACCTTAAATCATTTCCTCTAATCAGTCGGGGTTTGTCAAGGGGAGGCTTATCACAGATAATATCATTATCTCGGGTGAGATAATGCATTTCCTTAACAGAAGTACGTAAGGCTATAAAGAAAGGTCATTTTGCACTCAAGATGGATTTGAGTAAAGCATATGATAGGTTGGAATGGAATTTCATAAAAAGATATTATGTCTGAAATGGGTTTTCCAGATGTTTGGCTTAGCCCAGTGATGAATTGTATCTCCTCTACTAAATGCTCAGTGCTTGTGAATGGTTCTTCAGGAGATTTCTTCTCCCCATCTAGAGGAATCAGGCAAGGGGACCCTTTATCCCCTTTCCTGTTTATCTTAGCTCAAGAGGCACTTTCTAGTTATTTGATTAAAGCGGAGAATATGGGTCAATTTAAAGGTATTAAACTGTCTCCATCAGCTCCATCCATCAATCACTTAGCCTTTACGGATGATCTTCTTGTCTGTGGTCAGAGCTCCATGCAAAATGCTAATTTTCTTAGAGAAACCCTTGATGCCTTCATGCTATCCTCAGGCCATGATATCAACAGACAGAAGTCTGAAATGGTTTTTAGCAAAAAGTTAAATTCACAGTGCAAGAATCAGATTATTAGCATTCTAGGCTTTGAAGAATCTTCTTTCTTCCACAAGTATTTGGGCCTCCCATCGGGCATGGGTAGAAATAAAAGACAATTCTTCAGTTATCTGCTAGAGGCTATCCGTAGGAAAGTCACTAGCTGGGGTAAACCAATGTCTCAAGCTGGTAGATCTGTTTTAGTCTCTACTGTTCTTCAAGCCATTCCAACCTACACTGTGTATCTCTTTCAGCTTCCTAAAGGTATTATTGACAAAATTAACTCCCTGTCAGCTTCTTTCTGGTGAGGAGGCAATTTGACTAAGAGAAGTATTCACTGGGTGAAATGGGAGGAGACTTGTAAGAGCAAAGATAAAGGTGGTATGGGATTTAGATCAGCTGGAGCTTTTAACAAAGCTATGTTAGCTAAGCAGGCTTGGAGGATTTTAATGGAACCCAAATCTTTGGTAGGTAAGATTATTCAAGGGATCTATTTCCCAAACTCTGATCTGTTTCAGGCTAAGAGGAAAAAAATCAGATAGTCCAATCTGGACTTCTCTTCTTTCTTCTCTCGATCTTCTGAAAAAAGGAGTTAGAAAGAGGCTGGGAAATGGTCAATCTACCAGTTTCTGGACTGATCCTTGGTTGGAAAGACCTTTCTCCTTCAAAATCTTCTCTCCTACTCCTCCTAATCAAGATACAGTCACAGTTCATCATTTCTGGGATCAGCTCAGTGAGGATTGGAATTTTAATCTGTTACATCAGTATCTATGGGATATTGATATTGAGGAAATTAGGAAGATTAAAATCAGAACCCAGGAAGATGACAGTTGGGTCTGGCATCAAACCAGAGATGGTTGTTTCTCTGTTAAATCAGCTTATCTAACAGAAACCTCTATCTCTCATATTGGAACTTCATCAGCCAGTGAAGTCAAAGGAGACCTACAAAAAAGAATATAATTAACAAGTTGCCTTGTACCCGAGAGCAAAGCTTCTGTACTGGAAGTTCAATAAAAATATTGTTCCTTGTGTAGCAAACATTGCTAGAAGAATAGGAGGCTCTCCCTTCTGTTGTTTTTGTGGTAAGTATGATACAATGTACCATACCTTTTTCGAATGCTCAATGGTCAGGAAGCAGTGGGGTGGCATTCTTCGTTTGAACTTCAACTTCACCCCAGATGAAAATGATATTCAGGATTACATCTTTGCAGAAGCAGATAAATGGCCCAATGATAAGCTAGAACAAGTGATCAATACTATGTGGGTAGTGTATGATGCTAAAAACTCAGTTAGACATAACTCTGATTTGTCTTGGATGGCCTTAATAGAAGCAAACCAAGATTTTGTTAAGGCTGTAAAGATAGGATTGGATAAAAGTAACAATATTTTCCTGCCAAAGTATGAATGGTATCCTCCTTTGTATGATGCGGTTAAAATCAACTGTGGCATGAAAAAGAAAAGAGGATTTTCTATGATGCTTGCTGGATCTATTAGAAGATATGATGGTGTTATCTTGATGGCTTTTAACAGGAAAATGAAACCTTCTTGCTCGGAGATGGGTGATGAGTTGCAGGGATTGGTTTTTGCTATGAAATGGGCTTGGGAGAAAGTTTATCAGAAGATGGAAATTGATGTAAGGAACCAGAACATCTTCTCCTTTTTGAAGAACCAGAATGAGCAGAGGGCTCTTATATATTCCAATGATACTTGGGAACAAATTTACTGTTTATGCAAATCTGTAATATTACTAATGTGTTTTAGACATTTCGGTTCTGAACTTTCTTGTTATGCTAATTTCTCAGATGTATAATAGCTTAGACTGTTTTAAAGTTTGGATGGGTGAAAACATCCCTTACAAGATTACTAGTTCTTGTACTTTTGATTTGGAGGAAAATCAGTATGAATGAAATGGGACTCAAGTTATGATAAAAAAAAGAGACTGTAAAATAGGGTAAAATTAAGCTTGTAAAGTTTATTTATTTTTAAATATATATTGACTTCTTAATTAATTATTTATCAAATTAAAAATTAAGTATTTGTTAGCTAAAATGATGTACAAATGTGTTTATGGGTCCAACTGTATTAAATTTTAGTTGTACATTAATTGTTTATTAAATTCAAAATTAATTTTGAAATTGAGTTATAATGATTATTTGTTCAAATTTGTTGTGGAATTAGTTAAAAATGATGTACACGTATTATATTGGTTATATTGAAGTTTTGAAATTGTATTTTGTTGGTTTATTATGTATTGAATTCCTAATTATTTATTGCAACTAATTTATAATTGTGTATTTCTTTTGAAATGGTGTATAGTTAGCTAAAAATGATGTAGAAATGTGTTTATGGATTAAAATGAATTTTGTAAATTTTACTTGGTTGTTTAATTATTTATTAAGTTCATAATTAATTATGGTATAATGTTTAGTTGCTTAAATTTGTTGTAGTATTATTTCAAAATGGTGTACACATAGTATTATTGGTTATATTGAAGTTTTGAAAATTTATTTTGTTGGTTAATTCTGTATTTAATTTCTAACTATTCATTGCAATTAATTTATAATTGGGTAGTTCTTCTTAAATGGTATGTAATTAGCTAAAGATGATGTAGAAATGTTCTTATGGATTAAAATGATTTTTATAAATTTTACTTTGTTATTTAATTATTTATTAAATTCGTAATTAATTATGGGAATGATGGTATAATGTTTAGTTATTCAAATTTGTTGTAATATTAGTTAAAAATGATGTACATATATTATTATTGGTTATATTTAATTTTAAAATTTAATTTTGTTCTTAAATTATATATTTAATTCTCAATTAATTATTATGGACTGGTAGTTTCATTTACAATGTGCATTTTACTTAATTTTTAAATATTGTTTGTCTATTCATTCACTGAGATCTTTATTTTGCTTTAGAGATATCTTAAACCCAAACCCGACATGGTTATTAGACGAGTCGTGTTCGGGTTGACCCGTTTATTTAATCGTGTCAAATTTTAAAACCCAAACCCGCTAACTTCGTGTCGGGCTCGTGTTGGTCAAACGGGTCGTGTTGAAATTGCCACCCCTAGTGCAAACCCGTTATTCTGGCATCCCTCAAATACCTACTAAATCGTCCGTCTTTCCCAGAAAGCATAAAGGGGAGTGCAAGTGTGCACTACACCCGCTTTCGATGGGCTCCACGCGGACTTATGCCCTAAGGACGGAATTGACTAGAGTCGCCACCTAGTTTGACCTAAGGAACTAGGAAAGGAGGAGAAGGGTTCTAAGAACCGTTAATTGACTCTGTGATTTGCATATGGATTGGACTTATCTGGTCATACTGAAGATTCTGTGTGGGTTCGCACTGGGTTACACCCCTTAGAAGTGGCAACGACCACGACTTCGGATTGGTGTCCGAGGAAACCTCGGTCTCCAATTGTCGGGATTGCCTTATTTGTAAAACCTTATTAGAGAGATTCAGTTAAAAGCCAAGGATAGGATCAGGACGAGATGTGAGAAAACGAGTGGATGAGGCGAGCTTTTCTGCCAAGCCAGCACCATGAAGAGGAATTGACGAATTCGAATGAGTATGGAATGAAAGATTAGGAGTCTGATTTTGAGAGTTGAAGAAGTCAAGGGTTTGTGGGAGTCAGAGGGGATTTGAATGTTTGACAGACATGAATACCACCTTGGAGTGGGAAAAGGGGGTTTTTGATTGGAATGGGGTCACACCCTATGTGGGCTGCCTACGTACTCAACTCCCTGTTGAGATCAGACCTTACGTAGTTCAGGGTTTTTTGGGTTTTGGACGTTTTGGAGTTTCGAAGGGTTTTGATGGGTTTGAGATTTAAAGGGGTTTGGAATTTCAAGAAGTTTTGGGTTTGAGATGCTGGTCTGTGAGACACTCGGGTCTGTGAGACGTTTGAAACCTTGAGATGTCAAAGTCTGTGAGATGCTCGGATCTATGAGACGCTCGGGTCTATGAGATGTTCGGGTCTGTGAGACATTTGAATCATTGGGATAACAAAGTCTGTGAGACGCTCGGGCCTATGAGACATTTAGAGTGTACGAGAAATTGGGATGGAATTGAAACTGAATTGAAATCGATGTTGAATTGGAGTTGAATGAATTTTGATTTGAATTGGAATTGAATTAAAATTGAGATTGAATTGGAATGAATTTTGATTTGAATTGAATTGAATTAAAATTGAGATTGAATTGGAATGAATTTTGATTTGAATTGAATTAGTTTCGGGATTGGATTTGAAACTAAATCGGGATCGAATTGAGGTAATGGGCCGAATTTGGGCCTTGGAGATGGACCGGGTCTGGGCCTTGAAATGAGGGCCAGATTTGGACCTTGAAATTGGGCCGGGTTTGGGCCTTAAAATGAGGGCCAGATTTGGACCTTGAAATTGGGCCGGGTTTGGGCCATAAATTTGGACCGGATATGGGCCTTGAAATTGGGCCGTGTTTAGGCCTTAAAAATGGAGTTGGAAGATGATTCAAAACTATGAGACAATTGAAGTTTGGAAGGAGTTTGAAGTTTGATATTGGAACTTTTGGAAGCATTTCAAATGCTTTGTGAGGTTGAAGTGTGTCTAGTGAGTGTGTGAAGAGTATTTAATGTTGGGTGCAAAAAGCTTTGATTTCGAAGAAGTCACGAAGGATATCTAGTTTTGGAGTAGGAGAGGATTGATTTTGAAGAGTGTATGGTGAGTGAGTGCGAAAGAAATTGATTTTGAAGTGTGTTTGATGAGAGAGTATGAGAGAGATTGATTATGAAGTGTGTTTGATGAGATAGTATGAGAGAGATTGATTTTGGAGTGTGTTTGATGAGAGAATATGAGATTGATTGATTTTGAGGTGTGTTTGATGCGCTAGTCTGCGAGCGCTTGCTTTTGGCGTTTGTTTGCTGCGCGCCTGCGCTTGCTTGCTTTTGCGGTGTGTTTGCTGCGCTCGTCTGCGCGCGCTTGCTTTTGGCGTGTGTTTGCTGCGCGCCTCTGCGCTTGCTTGCTTTTGCGGTGTGTTTCCTGCGCTCGTCTGCGCGCGCTTGCTTTTGGCGTGTGTTTGCCGCGCGCCTCTGCGCGCGCTTGCTTTTGCGGTGTTTGCTGCGCTCGTCTGCGCGCGCTTGCTTTTGGCGTGTGTTTGCTGCGCCTCTGCGCGCGCCTGCTTTTGCGGTGTGTTTGCTGCCCGTCTGCGCGCGCTTGCTTTTGGCGTGTGTTTGCTGCGCGCCTCTGCGCGCGCTTGCTTTTCGCGTGTGTTTGCTGCGCGCCTCTGCGCGCGCTTGCTTTGCCGTGGCCTTTGCCTCCTTGGCTTTTTCAATTGATTTGGAAATGGATGATTGATTGATTGTGCATTTATTCTGACTTTAGAGGATGATTTGGAAAATTTTAAGGGAAACGGGTATTTGCAGACTGTATATCGTGAGTGGTTAGAACTGGTGTAATTAATAAAAGAAAGAAATTAATACTCAAAATATCCGTCGGGCTGCAAATAAAACCCGGTCGCAGTAGTATAGTAAGACAGAAGCGGCCGGGGTCAAACCGTGGGACTTATAGCGAGATAAAATAGTACCTAAGCTTGTCACAAGAGGGGGGATAAATTGACTTGTTTTTGTAAAAGTTAAATAGCAGATAAGTTAACTGAGTGCAGATGAATTAAACGGAACTCCGGGTTCAGGTTTGTATAATCTGATTAATTATGCTATCTCTACCAGTTTATTTTAATAGTTTGGCAAATTCCTGTTGTTATCTTAAGGACTAAGTCATAGACTCATAAGAACTCGTTTACCAGAAAATGCTCGGTCTAATCCAGGTTCGAGCAAAACTTATGTAAACGGACATTAAATTCGAGGAATTGTAATTGCATCCGAAAATACTAACTTATTAAATCATAATAAGCTTTCTCCAGATTTACGGCTTAATTAACCTGTCTATTTATCACCGGTCTGATCAAAATAGACTTTGTAAAGCATTTTAATAAATTCATGAGATTTATTAAAAAGGCGAGAGATAAACTTTAAACGTAACAAACTGTATTTATTTTAACCGGTAGAAATATTGATTACATAATTAAACAGACTACAGCTAAACCTTCGCCCGGAGCAAATCCTCCTTAGCCTGACATATTAACTGGTAATAAGTCAGACATAGGTTGGACGTAACAATAATACGGAGTAATGGAGGTGAGGATGGTGAATGGAGAAATGAAGAGAACAAAGAATGAAGCGTGTACGTAGGATATTGTGTGTGGAATGAGTAATTTGGAGTGTTTGAGTTCTGGGGACTGAATGATGTGTTGTGGTGTACGGGAGAGAATTAATGGAAGCGAATGAAATGTGGTGAGCGATGGTCTGATTTTCTGGTTTTCTCCGTACGCCTGTTTAAGGTTGCAGGTGCTGGGTTTATATAGAGGAAGGGAAGAGGCAGATCCGGAAGAATTGATTGCAAATTGATTGCTCATTGATTGCTCATTAATTGCAGGGGACAGAGCTGGAGACAGACGCGTGAGGGAATTAAGGTAGGCGCTGCGGAGTAGATAGATATGGCAGAAGCAAGTTGCAGACAGTCGGCGAAGAAGAAAACTGTTCGCGTCTGAATTTAGTCACGTCCGCGTGGTTGTCCGCGTAGAATGGGGCGGACAAGGGGCGTGTCCCCATGGGCGTCCGCGTAGCTTCATGCGGACACAAAGGAGAGTCCTCATGGGCGTCCGCGTAGCCTCATGCGGACACAAAGGAGCTTCATGCGGACACAAAGGAGAGTCCTCATGGGCGTCCGCGTAGCCTCATGCGGACACCATGCGGAACTTTGACCGGTTCTAGATTCTTCGTTTGGACTCCGTTTTCTGAGCCGTTTGCGTCTATGCGTTCGTCTCTTCGTCTACTTTGATTCCAGCTTGGTTTTCCTCATGTTTAAACAATAAATTTGTGAGATAAAAATAAAACATAAACTAGAGGAAGACTAACCGAAGTGGAGAAATGAGCAAGAAAAGTGCTAATATTATATATGAAATACACCTATAAAACATGCTCATTTGGACACTTATCACACCCCCACACTTATCTTTTTGCTTGTCCTCAAGCAAAACCATGTACCCATGTAAGTAGGAAATGCTCAATACTAACAAATATTATTATGAAGGGAAGGATAAGGAGGTGAACAATACTTGATCTTTAAATTCTTTTGAGGAGTGTGAAAAATCAACTGCTGGTGGCATAGGTGTGCTCAGGGTAAAAATAAAATATAGAGTTTCGGGGTATGATCCAAGGTACTTCAATGTTTCTTTGTTTAGGTGACTCTGAGAACTTTTACCATGGCCAACTTCTCTCAAGAATGGGCATTGAGGAGAAAAACAAAAGGAAAAATAGATAGATGCATTTGTTTCACTTTTGCATAAGGGATGAGAAGATAAAATGTAGGCATCACGCCTTTGTATTTAAGAACACTCAACTCTCTTTGTTGGTTACCAATGGTGTCTCGCAAGTCCCTTATTTTTTTTTCTTTTTTCTTTTTTTTTAACAGAGAAGCACCCCTTAGCAATCCCTAAGAGAGAAGACAGAAAGAAACCCTGAGCAATAAAATCCAACCATTTGCAGATTATTAGGTCACACCGTATAAGAAAAATGCTCCTCAATAGTAATCAAATGAAATTTTTTAAATTTGTACCATTTATCCCACAATTCATAATAGTATTTGTTTTTAAAGAGAACAACCTACATTAGTAGGGTACATAATTTTAATTTTTGAACAAATGCAAGATAAGCAGAGAGATTTAAACATTTTAAGCACAAAATGCCCTGAAAAGGCTCTTCCCCCACACTTAAGCTCAAGCAATGCCCTCATTGCGTAGATGGAATTAAATTAACATGGAAAAGCAAAAGGGAAAGAGTGTACTCCCCAGATTTCGTAGAGTGTGTAAAGCTCCCCCACACTTGAGTGCAGCTATGGAATGACATGAAATGTACCTGTAAAGAATATTCTACACAGCCAGAAGAACTCAAGTAAACCTGCATTTTATTATAACATATAAAAGGGAAATATAGTACAGAAAAGAAAACAAAATTAAATTAAAGGAAAGACAAAAGATAGATAGTGGGTTGCCTCCCACTAAGCTGCCCGGGTTTAACGTCTCTAGCTAGACGCATGTTCGTCATTATCCCGGATCATAAATGAATGTTGACAATGGTAGTACCGGGAATAGGAAATTGGCAATATGTAGGACCGAACCACCTGGATCAAAACAAAGAATTACGGCAACAATTACAGTAGGAAAAGACAAACTTCACAAAACCTGGTTTTGAAGGAGGTGTTTGCTGTCATTAATATTGTATTGAAAACCGGGTGATGGTGATAGTGCTTCCTCAAACTGGAGAATGTAAACATTCTCCTTTTGTTGTTTAGCCGTATGGATGCAACATGGTAGTGGTGGTGCTTGCTCAGAGTCGAGGATGTAAATTTCCTCCCCTGGAATGAAAATGAAGGTGGAAGTGGGCTTCAACGGGTGGTTGGGTGGTCATTATTTTTCTTTAGAGAAGGGCCCAGATTTTTCAATGGATGTCCCTTGGTGTGAGCATCAAAGTTGGATGGCTCCTCCTCCTCAAATTTGAGGATGTAAATATCCTCATCTTTTTGAAGAGGCTCATAGGAAGAGTCCTGATTGATTTCAACTTCAGAAGGAGATGGCTCCTTGAAGGTGATTTTGGTGTTTTGTTTGGATGTTCTGGCAGGAGCGAGCATTTCCTCCTCTTTATTTTTGAGGATGTAACTATCCTCATTTTCTGGATATAGCACAGAGAAGGAGGGAAAATAACGGTAATTGACTTCAGAGGGAGGAGACTCCATGAAGTTGAGGTAGAAGTTGTCCTTGATGGCTTGTCCTCAAGCTCAAACAGAAGGTTTGATACCGTTTGCTCAGGTTCGAACGGGGGTGGTGGTATAGAGTAACTCAAATCCTTAGATAAGTCGTCCACAATATGAACCAGTTTGCTCTCCGATTGCTGTGATGTAAGGTCTAGTGGACCTTCCATCATTTCATTTATTGCAACTAATTTGGCATAGAGCTTTAGTTGGTTCATGTCTAGGTATTCTTCCTCAGCCTGCTGCTCCACTTCAGGGACCATTTCACTCTCAGGTTGTTGCTCCCTTTGAGCCAATGTGATGGGCTGGTCCACTACGTAAATTGCACTTGCATACTCTTTTGGATTTGGATTGGTCTGTGAAGGAAATTTACCAGGTGGCCTTTGTTGGGTAAGGAGTTGTTGAATCTGGGACTGCAAGGCTGTTTGGTCTTTGCGCAGGGCTGCGACCTCTTCTTGCGTATCTCGGGATTTACCCATCATTGCCTTAAACATCTCTTACATTTGAGACATTTCAGACTCAGGATTCGAAGGAGGTGGAGTTTGTCGACTTGAAGAAGCATCATTGCCGTAAGGTTGTTGCTGATACTGCCTCTGGCCTCCTTGAAAATTAGAATGTGGTCTGTAATTTTGAGATGTTTGTAGGGTATGTGGGTTTTGGAAATTTTCGGTGTTTGAGTAGCGAAGATTGGGTTGCCAAGGTTGCATATACCCTTGATTGTTACCAACAAAGTTTGCTTCCTCTGCTGCTTTTAATTTCTGTAATTGGGGGCATTGTTCATAATCATGAGGCCCACCACATTGCGTACAAGAAATAACAGGAGATGATTGGGACAGAGGAGCATAGCCCGGAGGGATTGTAGATGATCGGGAAATCATCGACTTAGCTTGCTGGGGGTAGGAGTTCATAGCCATCTGCTCAACCACTTTCTGCAGAGTACTTACTTTTGTTGCCTGCTGAGCATTGCTCTCCATGAGTTGCTCATGGCTTTTCATGAGCTGGTCAAATTTGTTATCACTTTCCCCAACATGGTATAACCCTGGAGTACCGCTCCTTGATCCACCGGAGGCCCAGTCTCTGATTTCTAAAGAGAGACTCCTCTTCAAATTGTGCTCCTGGCTTTTTCAGAATATCAGCCCCTAGCGAGGACAGTACCATTGTTCTGCATGGACCGATCAAGCCTTTGTAAAACAATTGTGATACTTGTTCTTTCGTCAGACCATGGTGAGGACAAGTAAGTAGTAGTCCTTTGAAACGGTCCCAAGTTTCACAAATGTTCTCCGACGTTGGCTGCTTGAAATTGTAGATTTCAGCAATCATTTCCAACGTTCGGCTCGGGGGCAGGAATTTGTCGTAGAACTTGGTGGCCATGTCATCCCAAGTACCAATGGTACTAGGCGTCAGGCTATGATACCACTTGCTCGTACTTCCCGTCAGGCTGTGAGGGAATAATGACAGTCTTGCAAACTGGAGTACTGCGTCGGTAGCAGTTAAACTGTTGGCATGTTGCAAGAACTTTGTAACATGTAACAGGGCTTCGTCAGGATTGGTGCCATCAAACATGCCCAACTCCTTTACACATCGGATTTGATGATATGGCTTCAGCTTCTGCCACTCATCGTATTCGGATGGGCTAAGGTGAGGAAGGATGATGGCAGGCTGTTGTCCTAGATTTGACGGCCCGTTAATGTTTCGAACTGTTGCTGGTGAAATAGCCATGTCAGCTTCCGGGTCAGATTGGATCACTGTGGTGGTAATGTTTTGTTGAGTTCGGTTCTGCCTGAGGTTGCGCAGAAGGGTTCTCTCGATCTCTGGTATATAACCAACCGTGTGATTATTAATATTTTCCGGGAGGCTGTGTGACCTGGTAAAAGGCATACACCACTCAAAACAGAGAAAAGAAACTCGTTATGTGCTAGAATAAATAAAAATTTTAGGGATTAGTTGACAGAAATTATAAGTTAGTAGTTAGAGACAATGGTAATTGAAATGACAGAAGATTAAATGACAGAAATTTTAAGTTAGTAGTTAGTATATTGGAAATTTGAAGTTAGTAGTTAGAGACAGAAAATTAAGGACAATGGAAATTAAATGACAATAATATAAATGACAATAATATTAAGATGTTAGAAGTTAGATGTCTGAAGTCAGAAGTCAGATGTCAGAAGTCAAATGTCCGAAGTCAGATGTCCGAAATTAGATTGACAACAATAATATTAACAGATTATTATAATATAACAGGTGAATTATCCGGGGCTTAGGGACTAGATTAAATCAAGTCCCCGGCAACGGCGCCATTTTGCAGATTGTATATCGTGAGTGGTTAGAACTGGTGTAATTAATAAAAGAAATAAATTAATACTCAAAATATCCGTCGGGCTGCAAATAAAACCCGGTCGCAGTAGTATAGTAAGACAGAAGCGGCTGGGGTCAAACCGTGGGACTTATAGCGAGATAAAATAGTACCTAAGCTTGTCACAAGAGGGGGGATAAATTGACTTGTTTTTGTAAAAGTTAAATAGCAGATAAGTTAACTGAGTGCAGATGAATTAAACGGAACTCCGGGTTCAGGTTTGTATAATCTGATTAATTATGCTATCTCTACCAACATGTTGTTATCTTAAGGACTAAGTCATAGACTCATAAGAACTCGTTTACCAGAAAATGCTCGGTCTAATCCAGGTTCGAGCAAAACTTATATAAACGGACATTAAATTCGAGGAATTGTAATTGCATCTGGAAATACTAACTTATTAAATCATAATAAGCTTTCTCCAGATTTACGGCTTAATTAACCTGTCTATTTATCACCGGTCTGATCAAAATAGACTTTGTAAAGCATTTTAATAAATTCATGAGATTTATTAAAAAGGCGAGAGATAAACTTTAAACGTAACAAACTGTATTTATTTTAACCGGTAGAAATATTGATTACATAATTAAACAGACTACAGCTAAACCTTCGCCCGGAGCAAATCCTCCTTAGCCTGACATATTAACTGGTAATAAGTCAGACAGAGGTTGGACGTAATAATAATACGGAGTAATGGAGGTGAGGATGGTGAATGGAGAAATGAAGAGAACGAAGAATGAAGCGTGTACGTAGGATATTGTGTGTGGAATGAGTAATTTGGAGTGTTTGAGTTCTGGGGACTGAATGATGTGTTGTGGTGTACGGGAGAGAATTAATGGAAGCGAATGAAATGTGGTGAGCGATGGTCTGATTTTCTGGTTTTCTCCGTACGCCTGTTTAAGGTTGCAGGTGCTGGGTTTATATAGAGGAAGGGAAGAGGCAGATCCGGAAGAATTGATTGCAAATTGATTGCAAATTGATTGCTCATTAATTGCAGAGGACAGAGCTGGAGACAGACGCGTGAGGGAATTAAGGTAGGCGCTGCGGAGTAGATAGATATGGCAGAAGCAAGTTGCAGACAGTCGGCGAAGAAAAAAACTGTTCGCGTCTGAATTTAGTCACGTCCGCGTGGCAGTCCGCGTAGAATGGGGCGGACAAGGGGCGTGTCCCCATGGGCGTCCGCGTAGCTTCATGCAGACACAAAGGAGAGTCCTCATGGGCGTCCGCGTAGCCTCATGCGGACACAAAGGAGCTTCATGCGGACACAAAGGAGAGTCCTCATGGGCGTCCGCGTAGCCTCATGCGGACACCATGCGGAACTTTGACCGGCTCTAGATTCTTCGTTTGGACTCCGTTTTCTGAGCCGTTTGCGTCTATGCGTTCGTCTCTTCGTCTACTTTGCTTCCAGCTTGGTTTGCCTCATGTTTAAACAATAAATTTGTGAGATAACAATAAAGCATAAACTAGAGGAAGACTAACCGAAGTGGAGAAATGAGCAAGAAAAGTGCTAATATTATATATGAAATACACCTATAAAACATGCTCATTTGGACACTTATCAATATTCCTCACATGGGCCGTGTCTAGGACCCGTATTCATGGAGGATACCCAAACTAAGGATTTTCTAAAGTGGGCCTCGAGGGTCCACTAAGTGGGCAACCTATTGGGATTTCTAAGGCCACCTGCTCCAGCCCGTTTGGCTGGTTATGGACCGAGCCTGAACAAAATTAGATTTGGGCCAAGAGTTACATGGGCCCAAACATGATCAGTCCATACATTTACAAAATCATAGGCAAGGAATGATGAACAAATGATATGTAGAGATGAATTTCCAAGGCTATATAAACAAATATACATGCAGACATGGATTTTAAAAGCTATCCAAATAAAACAAATATATGTAAGAAAAGAATTCAAAATCTGTCTAAGTAATTATATACATGTGGACATTGATTTTAAAAGCTTAAGTTATATATGTATGAAATGAATTTCGGAAGTAGTACGAGAAATGTATATACAAGAATGAATCATCAAAGCTATGTAGGTAGCGAATCAGAATTATTCAAATCTAAAACTCTCAAAAACTAACAAGGTGAGTCCTACTGTATGGGTTGCTAACCAATTGTTAGTCTTATCCTATTTTCTATCTTTCAATAGTCAATCAAAGGTTGCAAGCAAGAGAATAATGTAACAGTCATGAGATGAAGTCACAAGAATGAAAAAAAAAATCATAAGACTACAACCGAAAGTAAAAACAACACACGAATTACAAATTGATACAAATACAAGTGAAAAGTTTAAATCTAAAGCTGCTATGGGGGGTCGCATCGATGCCGCCTCACTTGAGCTGATAGGATCAGCAAGAAGTGCACCAACCGTTACACATGTTTGAAGTGGAGACCCCGGTAGCCCAAGCCCAAAGTCTCATTCTTTAGTCTTAAGCAATTTCCCGTTCTACGAGCATTATGTACATGTCAAAGAACAAAGACAATGATACACAAGAGTAGTTAGTAAGGAAATATAAGAGGATTGAGGTGTGTGCAATGGGATCATACGGCCCCTCTCAATGGGAGGAAGGGGGCAAATCTAATCATCTCCCACACCCCAACCGAAAACATAGAAAAGAAAGTTTCAAGCTGCCAACAAATGCTAAGGATTGTAAGATAAATCAAACATTGGGGTTGCTACTCAAATTAATTCATCATCTTAGATTAAGACTCAAACCGAAGTGTAGTATCAAAAAGGTGAAGTTGTGAGTCAAGCGGGATCATACCTAGAAGGCTTTATATCATTTCCCTCTAAGATGAATAATTAATCAGGACCAACCAACCAACGAGTGATTTGTCTTAACAATTATAGCATGGGGCAACTATAACTCGATTCATGTTCTTATCTAAAGCGCAAAGGGACAAACATTTGCTAGTTTTTTTAAATTAAATTCCAAACCCCATATCAATGCGCAAGGAACAATTACTATCAAAGGCGATTGAATAGTAAAGGTTTAAAGATAGAATTTCCAAACCCATAGAAGGTCGGCCCAAAGCACAAGGGTATAGTCCATTTGCATGATGCGAACA
This sequence comes from Limonium bicolor, assembly GCA_023374045.1. Lineage (NCBI taxonomy): Eukaryota > Viridiplantae > Streptophyta > Magnoliopsida > Caryophyllales > Plumbaginaceae > Limonium > Limonium bicolor. Next base: position 140,028,277 of record CM041780.1, on the reverse strand, counting down.
AGCTGCAAGTCTAACGAGCGCCACTCGAGTAAAGCAAACCCAGCCACGTCCAATCGATGGTATATGTGCCAAGCCCCAAGGTCTATAAACTCTATCAATGTGCAAAGCTCGGTGTCAGCCTCGAGCCAAACAAGTACATCCTCAGCTTAAGTCCAAAAGCCATGTATGTACCTCGGTGTCAAGTGATACAACAAAGGTAGTGAGCAGTGGCTCGTAGATTGCAATAATACAAACAGATCAATCCAAAATCAGAACGCACCAAGAAGTTAGACAATGTCTTGAAGGAGACTTGGTGTCCAAGGGGAAATAAACAGAACGGTGGACCTAGGATAATTGGTCATTTCACGATTCAACAAACCAACGCAAATGAGCGAAAATGTATTTATAAACCAGATGGATTCGCTTATGAATTTCAAAATCGGAACTGAAATACTTATGCACCTCGGTCACAATGGAGTATACATATCACCTTCAAATCTCGACAGATAGAAACATAATGTGAGAACAACAAAAATCTAGTAACCAACAAAAGAGTGCCACTCGAACCGAGACAAACCCCAGAGATCATGAAATTCCAGCAAGAGTGAACGATTTATTATCGTCGAAAAAGAGTACATTGAATCTTAAGTTCCCAACCAAGTAGTCAAAAATAAATCCGAACTTTACAAGTAATAAAACGGTAAAATTAGGAGACAATCAAACCTTGAATCGAACTGCAAGTCCGGGGATGTGAGAGACCTCACACCAGCAGATTCATAATTACCCAAAACGCATCAGACACAAAATCAGAAACGAAACATAACACGAATCGAACAACAATCTCGGGTGATAGATATATTTTCCATCTTTAAAACGGAACACAAGTCTCTAGCGCGAGCAGATTAACATTGATAAGGAAGATGCATAACCAAACCTCAAATGGAGACTTAGAAATTCGAACATTCATAACAGGGATGAAGATCAGAAATCAAACCCAAGGAGCGATTCCATGTGTTGTGAATCGTAAGAAATGTCGAATGTGGCTCAAGGCAGCCTCCGGTCGAGACAATAGCAATTCAAGCCTTCGAAGAAGGATAGACAACGATGGGAGAGCAGTATTTGACTAGGCGCAGAAACCACCGACTCACACGTTAAAGCCCAGGGGAAAAAAGAGGGCCGGTGTTTAGTTGCAATTACCAGGGTACGATGGTGAGAAAAACGAAAACGAAGATTATGGGAGAGGCGGGTGCCCCTTGTTCGCCAGAGAGGTGCGAAATCGATAGAAGTGAAGAGCATGAAGGAGAAGATCGAGAGAGATGATGATCTGGGGACGGTGACTGAGATTGGGAAAGTTGAGGATATCTTTTTTTTGTCACTTTTTATGAGGATCGAGAGGGAGATAAGGTGAAACAGGACTTCTCTTGTTCAATCAATGAGAGGAGTGAAGGTTTTTCCAGGAAGAAGGTTGAGGAGTATGCGCTATCAAAATCAGCTGGCTCTGTATTTTCTCTTTGGTTTTGAAGAAGGTCGAAGGAGAGGGTGATGCTCGAGGAACAAGATAGATATCGTCGAGAGGGGAAGTGGGTGAAGGTAAAACGATGAAGAAGCAGCCGAGGGAAATGGAAAGCTCTGGTGAAGTAAAGCGTGAGAGGATAGGGTTTTTTTGAGAAGAAAACGATCGATCCCCCTTGAAGAGATGGTGGTGGCTGTCTTGTCAGGCTAGGGTCTTTTTTTGGTGGGCTTTGTGTTGTTTGGGCTTGGTAGGTCCAATACTAGGGGTTGGAATGGGTTTAAGGGCCTGAGCTAGGCCAGAGTTCAACTAAGTGTGGATTGGGTTTGTAAGATGAAAATAAAAGTGTCTAAATAGAAGTGAACTGAAATGATAATAAAAATACCAATGTTAATAGTAGAATAAAATAAAATATAAGAAAAGGTGTATAGATGAATAAAATAAAAAAAATAAATAGAATATAAATAAAACAAAATAAGATAGTAAAATAAGTGAATAAACAAAAAGGGGCGACCTTGAAACTGGACTGTCGATGGAAATTCATTTTCGAAGAATTGTGTTTTTTTCTGAAATGCTTTGAAAAAGATTATAAAATGATGGTTTCGTCTTAGCACGCACGCTAATATGTTTTGAAAAAGAAAGGCAACGACCCCTCTTATCATTTCGGAATTTGCTGTATGGGGTGAGAATTTTTGGTGTCTACAATATGCTATCGTGGTTACTCTGATTTGTGTGTTTGTGTGCTATGTGTTATCACCTAAACAAGATAAAATGCACGAATTGGATTCATTGCACTTTCTTGTGCTTATAATGTATTGTTTCTTGTTGGATTGGATTTGAACTTGAAGTTTGTATAATTCATGAAATGTGTGATTGTGAGTGAAGTACTTGATTGGTTGAATGTTTGGTATGAGTTAATGGTTGTCTGTGAACCAACCTAACTCGGCACTCGACTGAACTAACATTGGTGGACCTAACTGTTAGTTGTGCACCATGCCCCATGTGTGAATGATGAGTGAGTTGAATGTTGACTAACTCGCTGACTAGAAATTATTACTAACCCGAGAGAGTTGGGTTAGGGGGATTGTGAGTCACGCGTGCAAGGATGAGGAAACAACAGAGCGTTTGTTTCTAAGTCCATGGTCGAACTCCCTTGTTACCGGGCCGTGTGCCACATAGTGGTGCCCGACTGGAGTGAGACTGGTAGAGCTTATCCGTCTAAAGAGATAAGCTGGGAATTGTTGGGTTATAAGAGAATTAACCCGGATGAGTAACTAACAAAGTGATTGAGGTGGGAACTTGAGGAGTGTATCTCAAGACCTCAGTTGACTTGTGAATTGACTCCCATTGTATGAATTGCACCTTGTGTATGAGTGTGCCATTGTATGTAATGGAATGCATGTTGAATGTACTATTATATGTGTATAATGTTTTTCATAATAACATGTATGCTTGCAAATAAAATGAACTCATGTAGGCGACAAAGTAGTTGGCGTACCCCCGTTAGCACGCGGGGTATGTGAATTTCATACGCAACTTTTGCTGAGCCCCTTGGGGCACCATTTTTATTTCAGGTACCCGACAAAGCTAAGAGGTCGAGAGTGAGACCGGGCTGTTATGCTTAGTTAGCTAGGGATTACCTTGGATAGTGTATTGTTGTACACTGGCTTGTAGCCCATTTGAATTGCCGGTGTACCAAGTGGTGCACCCTTATGTACTTTGAGAACATGTAGAATTGTGAGACATGGGTGGGAGATGTTAGACTCTTGATAAGTATGTGTAGACTCGTGAGAATTGATTCTATTTTAGTTTGTACATTAGTAAACTCGGTATATTGGATTGTAAACATTGAGTACTGTTTTGAATGGAGAATTATGTATACTCGGTTTGGAATTGGAGTTTGGATTGTATTTGTTTGTACTCGGGTATTCCGGTCCATCAGACCGATGTTGTGTTGGAAGTAGGCCTTGTTAGTCATGTGAGTGGCTAACGGCATTGTATCACCCGCCGAGGAGTATGAAATATCCACTATGATTATGTAGAAGTACGTGGTGATTAGACGGTAATGACGGGATTAGTGGTAGGGGTGTTACAAAAATTTTGGGTAGATCCGAGTTTAACTGTAGTCAAAATCACAAATTTACCTTTAGTGCATAGAAATGTCTCTTTTGACATTAAGATCATGTTTTAACCTTTGGTCTTCAGTTTTATGATGATTCATGACCCTTTGACTTGTCATTCTACTAATTAAACCCTCACTAACTCCTTAATGCACAAAATTGTCATTAATGACCTACAAGTTGTGCTTTAACACCCGGTCTTCCTGTTACTGGTTCCAGCATGAATGTTGTCCCTTAATAAGTTTGAAAATTCAAAATTTAAAGTTACATACACCTTTTATTCAGCCTTTTATTAAATTAGACCTTCCAACTTCCTTAATTTATGAAATGCTTCAGAAAATAACAAATTGCCAGTAGCTTGTGATTTAACTATGTCTGGTGAGTTTTTTGGGAATCGAGATTCAAATAACCATTTTTACTATTTACTCACCATGTTTTTAATTACCAAGGGAGTTAACCAACTTTATCTTTATAATTGTCTTTATCTTTAAGCGATTTGCAAACAGTTACGAGATTAATTATTCTTTGAACAACTCTTAAGTTACTATAACTACCCTCATGAGTGCTGGTAGTAACTTCTATACTTAGATAGACTTATTGGCATCTACCTTCATAACTATTCTTATTTCTAGCAAACTTGGAACTGTTTCTCCTAAAATTTCTCTTTGACTGATCTCTTAATTACTTAATGTCTCTCTTATTCAAAAATGTCGTGAGTTGTAATTTCCCCAATGTTCAATTATAGATAGATGCTCCATCAGACTTTTCCCATCCTTCTCAAATCAACTATCTTCTTCTCAAACGTCTCTTGGCGTGTTTTCACCCACATACAAAATGGGGCCAATCCAATTCAAAATAGTCGTTAGTTCTTCATATGTTCAACCAAGGTTTTGGGTGCTTTGGAAGTGGTTTATAACGGTTGACTAGAGCAAATATTAGGTAAGTTGTTGTGTACTACCACTGTTTTACCTTGACGAAATATATGCTTGATTTGAACATAGATAAATGGTTTGGTGATTTCTAAGGTTATATGGGTTAAATTTGGATGCGATTGGATTGATTGTTTGTTGAAATATATGCTCGGGTAATTTGTTGTGTACAACCACTCTTTACCGTGGTGAGTTTATTTGCTTGATTCAAACATTAATGGATGATTGAGTGATTTATGAGTTATGGTTTTGGATTTGAATACATTGAATTGATTGTTTGGTGAATATTGATAAGGGAAGCTTTCTTGCATATATATATACATATATACAAACTGGATACACTGACTATGCGCCGCTACCAATGAATTGCGATTTAAGCCACTATGATCTACTTCTGTTGATCAAAAGTACCTTTAGGGGGCGTGCACACTTAAGGATGTAGGGTGAGGTGGAATGTTACCCAAAGAACAATGGATCATAGAGTCTTTCATCTTATGACTGGTGTGATCCTTTGGGGAGATGGATGAATGTTACATAAAGGGGTGTGCATACTTAAGGACATATGGTGAGGTGGAATGTTACCCAAAGAGCCATGGATCATAAAGTCTAACGTCTTATGACTGGTGTGATCCTTTAAGGGGATGGATGAATGTTACATAAAGGGTCATGGACCATGAAGTCCTTCATCTTATGACCGGTGTGATCCTTTGGGGGGTGAATGTCTTGGTCGCCCAGCGGAATAAACAATTTGTTTGAGGGTCTTTCCCTTATTAATCTTCTATGATTGGATATTTGATATTGGTTGAGATTTGGTTTTGGATCTTGGTTTTGGATTTTATGGCGTTTATATGAGCTGATAATATGGTGTATCTAAATGTTGGACTTATAAATTCTAGAATGGTTGAATGTTGGATGCTTAAAGGTTGGCTATTGGTTGAATAAGGTTTTCCGGATTATGTGGTGATCATGTGAGCTGTCGATTTTGTGTGCTACATCATGCCAAAATCATTTCCAAAAAAAATGAATTTTACAAGGTCTAACAATGACTTACTCAATTTTTCTGATTTGGACAATCCCTTTCTGTGTTTGTTTGTGATTTCTGAGTGCAAGCTGATGCCGAGGTTGGTAGTGCTGGATCGAAGAAGATGAGAGTTAGCTCAAGAGAGCATCTCATACCATAGTAAACAGAGAGATATTTTATAAAAGAATTTGTTTTGCATTCAGTGCTCAATAATGGTTGTACAGTAGTGGTCTCTTTATATAGACTTTTAATTCCTAGTTATAGTGTTGTAAAAATTGGAGTTATTTATTCTGAATTGGGCTAGAGTTAGTATGGGCCTTTCTTCCTGTGCTCTCCGTGGGCTTTGTACATAGTTGAGAAATTTAACGAAATAAGCTTTATGTCAAAATTCCTAATTTACCTTTACAAATTAGGATGCAAGGAATCCTGATGAATTGCACGCTTCTAGATGACAATTGCAATGAACAAGAGCGCCTCAGCACCGAAAAACCCAGTTAAACCAAGACACGATGTGTCATTCTTCGTTGTCGTCCTAATCTGAAATGAAACTTTTGACTTTTGTAAGAAAGTGGCATCAACGTCACTTAGTCCGCATCAGAACGGTCTTGTCTCATTCCACATATAAATGCTAAATACAAGCAAAGACAGAAATGTTGCTAGCATGCTTAATCTATTAGGACTAGTCTACTATATGTATTATGTGTATCCTGTCACATATTATAGTATATATCCGTCCGCCCCTGTATTACCTTCCGGGTATATATATACCCTCACCATGTTCTCTGAAACATTCATTCAGTCATAATGAAATACACAATATACAATCTTTCTTCCTCTGTTATCTCCCGTACTCAAATCGTCTTCTTCCTCGTTCCTACTCTTCGATAAACTCTCACATGGTATCAGAGCTCTGAGAGCTATATTTCTTTTTCCTTTACGACGACAATGTCAGAGAATGATTTGAATGACGATCAAAATGGAGGAGGGAAAATCGAAAACCCTAATCACGAGGAAGAGAACGAGAACCACTCAGAAACCCAAGAAAATCACGCCGCTGGAATTGGAGATTACAACGACCCATTTTACCTTCATCCATCCGATCAGCCGACTTTGAGCTTTGGGGTAAAATTTGATGGCTTGGCCGGATTTGATTCGTGGAAAAGGGCCGCGACTATCACCCTCAAAGCTAAGAACAAATACGGTATGGTCAATGGGCAAATTGAAGCGCCAGAAATAACTTCAGAAAGGTTTCCGGCTTGGGAAAGATGCAACCACACTATCATGTCATGGATCTTGAACTCCATCGCCAAAGACATATCCGAAAGTATCATGCACTGCGATACTGCCCATCGAATGTGGTCGATTCTTTGCAAACGATTCGAGCTTACAAGTGGCCCAGAGGTTTACTCGATTCAACGAGATATTATGCTGTGCCGCCAGGGAGATGACTCAGTGCGGATCTACTTCTCGAAGCTCAAAAAGCTATGGGATAGACTCGACGCGGGTAGAAAAAATCCTCGCTGCCTTTGCGGTTGCAAATGTGGAGCGGATAAAATGCGTCAAGATCAGAAAGAGGAAGACCAATTGATGAAATTCCTCGATGGGCTGAATTCGGGATTCAATGGAGCCAAACGAATGATCCTTCTCATGAAGCCCCTTCCTGACCTCGAACAAGCTCTTTCCCTAATTAGTCAAGACGAAAAACAAGATCAACTCTCTGAGGAGAAAGGAGCCGGAACAGAAAACACACTGACGCTAGCCACCAGAAGCCAACCAACAGGCAAGAAATTCGATAATCGCAATTCGGGAAGCAAGAAAAATACGAACCCTAATTCTACTTCAAGAAAGACCCAAGCAAAATGCACTAACTGTGCAAAACTCGGCCACACAAGAGCCGAATGCTGGTGGCTCATCGGGTTTCCAGACCAAGAAGAAAGACGTGGTCGACAGCAAAATCAACAACAACAGAAAATCGCTGGACCAGTCTCGAATCAAGGTTTCAACCCAAAGACAAAGGACGACGAAGAGAAATCGCCAGTCGCTGGTTTCACACCGCACCAGATAGAGGAATTAACCAGATACTTCCAACAGAAAAATCTAGTCGCGGTTGCGTCACCAGAATTTGGTAGTTTCTCCGGTACCTTTTCTAAACCCTACACTTTTACAGCTAAATCGGGGTTTTCCTTGCTTGATAATGATATAGATTATGCCTGGATTGTGGATTCTGGTGCCTGCGAACATGTTTCTGGTAACAAAGATCTGTTTTATAATTTACTTCATCCAAAAACCATTCGAACAATTACTTTACCTGATGGGAAACAATGTCGAGTAAACAGCATAGGAACCATAAGGTTACTCACCAATTTTGTTCTATCTGATGCCCTTTATGTTCCGAAATTTGCCTTCAACCTGATCTCTGTAAGTAAACTGACAGAAGAACATAACTTCAATGTAATCTTTACAGAATCTTGTTGTATCTTACAGGATAGACAGAGTTTACTTCAGGCTGAAATTGGCAAAAGAAAATTTGGGCTCTATTTTGTAAATGTCTCCAATCTGAAATCATTCTTAGATAAACTGAAATCCTCTTCTGTTACAACTCTGTCTGTAGGAACAAATGTCTACACGGACAGCTTAGATACAAACTTTTTTCTTTGGCATTGCAAACTAGGTCACATTCCACCTAGAAAAATGTCTAATCTAGGGCTTGGAATCAAGATTCCTTCATCAGAATCTGTTCCCTGTACTGTTTGTTTCAAGGCTAAAGCCAAAAGATTGAGTTTCCCATTATCAGAAATAAAAAGTCAAGAACCTTTTGATCTTGTGCATATTGATGTTTGTGGTCCTATTAGAGTTCAAACTCCCAACAGTCAACGTTACTTCATAACATTTGTTGACGATTTCAGGAGATACACTTGGGTGAAACTCTTGAAACTAAAATCAGAAGCCATGAATGTAATTAAAGATTTTGTTTTGCTTGTTGAAACCAAATTCAGGAAGACAATAAAAATAATTCGCTCCGACAATGCAAAAGAGTTAGGTAGTTCAAATGAGGGCTCTGAATTCTTCAAACTCAAAGGGATCACGCATCAAACAAGTTGTCCCCATACACCCCAACAAAACGGGGTGGTGGAGAGAAAACAAGGGCACTTAATGCAAATGACAAGAACTTTTCTGTTTCAATCAGGTCTTGATCCAAAATACTGGGGCTATTCTCTCTGTCATTCCACCTTTATAATCAATAGAATACTATCTAAACCCATCAAACACATATCTCTCTATCAAAAATTGTATGGTCATTGTCCCAACTATGCAGAAATAAAGAATTTCGGATGTCTTTGTTATCTTACCAATATAAACCCAGGCAGGAGCAAATTAGATCCTCGATCTAGTGCAGCCATTTACTTAGGAAATTGCACCACAACCAAAGCCTACATTCTTCTGCACTTAGATACAAGAGAAACACAAATAGGAAGAGATGTTACTTTCTTTGAAAACATTTATCCTCTTCTTGACCAAAACTGGGCAAAATTATGGCATGATAAACACATCTCTGATTCTGCTAACATTGATCATCTTTTTGACTATCAGCAAAATCCAAACACAGACCCATGTGTTTATGATGACATACATACTCAGGTCTGCTCCCGACCAAACACAGCCCAGACAATACACTCAGACACTCACTCCTCCCCTCCAAACACAGCCCAGACAATACACTCAGACACTCACAGCTCCACCAGAGACTTAGACCCACACAATTTCCCCAGCCCAAATACATCTTCTACAACCATTTCTGACCACACAAACTCCACAGATGACATTGCTCAACCAAACAGCCCCCTCCCAACACAAGATCTAAGACAATCCACCAGATCACACCATCTTCCATCTCGGTTCAGTGACCATGTCATGAATGCCACCACCCAACCAGACCCTTTTTCTGTTATTCTAACCCACAGACTAAATGAAAAACCTTCCTCCAACACTCTTCCTCTGGATACTCTCACTAGCATCATTCCACAGAAAAGCATCACTTCTTTCTCCCTCTCTGTCAGCTCCAGTAAACTTCTCAATCAAATTCTCTCCCTACAAGAACCTTCCTCCTACAAAGAAGCCGTTAAAGATCCCCGATGGGTCGATGCCATGAAAGCTGAATTTCAAGCTCTCAAGGCCAATAACACCTGGTCCATCGTTGATTTACCCCACGGAAAGAAACCCATTAGTTGCAAATGGGTATATAAAACCAAACTAAAAGCTGATGGTAGCCTAGAGAGATTCAAGGCTAGGTTAGTTGTTAGGGGTTTTTCACAAAAATACGGCCTTGATTATGAGGAAACCTTTTCTCCTGTAATAAAACTTACCACCGTTCGTGCTCTTATCATTGTTGGCATTAAAAAAGGTTGGGCTATAGACCAACTAGATGTTAACAATGCGTTTTTACATGGGGATTTACATGAGGACATCTATATGCACATACCGGAGGGCTTAAATGTCACCGGGAATAACAAAGTTTGTAAGCTCCATAAGTCCCTATATGGGCTTAAGCAAGCCTCACGGCAGTGGTATGACAAATTAGGAAGTTTTTTAAAAACTATGGGTTATCAACAATCCCAAAATGATTACTCCCTTTTCTTTAAGAAACAAAATGGCAAGCATACTTTCCTTAGTGTGTATGTAGATGATATTTTGATTACAGGTGATGATAACCAAGAGATTACCACGGTAAAGGAACATCTCACAAGGAGTTTCTGATAAAAAATCTTGGCAGGCTGAACTATTTTCTTGGTATGGAATTTATTGAAACTAATGATGTTTTAATCATGTGTCAGCGCAAGTATGCTAGCCAACTTCTTGCAGATTACAATATGCAGAACTGTCGTGCAGCTGTCTCTCCTTTACAGCTGAATCAAAAACTCCTTCTGGATTCAGGACAGCCTCTTGCTGATCCCACACAATACCTGAAATACCCCAAATCTAAATAATATTATTTAGTCATTATTTATTGGAATATAATCCAAATATAAACCATTTCACGTACGCATGCAAACCCATGCATGAAAACGTTACGTAAAAACAGTCGTTTCACCATAAACGCTAAAACGCCTTAGAAGCATATGGTCAAACATGACCTTGTATGACCCTCTAATATTCAAACTAAATGGTCATACAATTATTATATGAATATACAAATATATTTCCTAAGCCATATTCAGTCAAATACGCAAAATGCTCGGGAGTGCTCACACCCGCTCCTTAAAGCACGAAAAGTCGGAGGAGTGCCGAGGTGGCACGAACTCCTATAAAATTAATTCCTTGAGTTCCTAACATCATTATTAACCATTATAAAGAGAACCCACGAAGTGTTTCTCAAAATTCAGCAAAAACCAAAGGAGGATTCTTAGCGCTCCTTTTGGCCCGGAGTGTCCCGATGGCCCGTAAATTATGTCACGGGTTGATATAACCCCATATAACTCAATGTAACATCTTAGTATATGTTTATTTACTATAATAAGTGTTTACAAACACTTGGAACTCATAAGAACAATTGGTTTCCCAAAATTTCCTTAGAGCACAAAAACACACCTTCGGGTGTCACGAAAATGCGTTTTACGCAATTACCTTGTAGTTTTTGACATGCCACGAATTGGTAATCTTAAAAAGGGTTAAAATGACCTTCTAAATAAGTTGGTGTGACTAGTCAACAAGGCTCCCTATAGGGGCCGATTTTAAGGGCAAAAACTAGTATAAAATTTGCTTTAAAAATTTATAAAAGGCTTAAAACATGATGACTCATCATCCCATGTGTTATATTACTTAATGTCTAAGTATGTAGGTCTCATTTGACCTTATAGCTGTCGAAAATCAGACATTGAGCAAGCACATGTGAGCTAGGAAGAAAACAAATGCAAAAAGGCAAAAGTAGATCTAAGATTCCTTCTTTTTGCTTTTCTTACAAACTAAGCTATCTTCCATGTTCTTCCTTGGCTCTTCATGGCCGGTTTTTGAACCCCATTCAGACCTCCATTTCGTGACTCCACATGAAGAAGAAGACAAGCCAAGTAGCATTGAAAAATCAAAGGAATATACTCACCTTTTCTTACCTTGTCTTCTAGCCAAAATAATTGTCTTTCCAACTCTTGCTTAGTCACACCACATGGCCGGTTTTCATGCTGGAAAGGAGGCATTTATTGAGCCAATCAAACATGAATTAAACTAAGGAAAAGAATTGTCAAATGACATTAAAAATTGACAAACAAAAATCAATTCTAGAATTGCATTCTACCTTATACGTGAGTGAGCTTCATTTCCCTCCTTGCACAATTCTTGCACGGTTTTGGTAAGCTCTCTCCTCTCTCTTCTAGCTTCATCTTCTTCCTTTGAAGCTCTTAAGTCCATTAATGGAGTTTTAACTTCTACCTTCTTCCTTAAGGTGAATTCCTAGCATTTCTTGGAAAGACTTGAAACAAACTCTTCCTAGCATATCAAGTTGGGTTCGGCCACATTTAGTTCTCCAAGGAGGTTGTCCAAACCAACACTAAATCAAGGAGCATCTCAAGGTTATCTTAAGGTAGGTTTTAAAGCTTGGAAATCCTTAAAACACATTTTTGTGTGTAACCAAGTTCTACCTCTTCTAAGTCTCTTTTCTTCTTCATTTTGATGAAGGAAAACTTGTTCTTCATCTACCTTAGGAGTGGCGAATTTATAAGGAGAAAAGTCTAAGGTAAAGTCTTATAAAACTACTTCCAAATCTACTTAAGATCTTTATTCAAGATCTAACTCCTAAACACCTTCACCTCTTGCATAAAACCGAAGAGGAGCATCAAGTTTACCTAGGAGGAAGCTTGGAGATTCAAGAAGAAGTTCAAGCACTTAACCACCTTTGTTAAGAAGTAAGTTACTAAGTAAATCCTTATATTATAAGCTTTGTTAAACTTCTAAAAATTGTACAAAATTATGTACACCTCCTAGGTTTATTAATACCGAATTATATGGTTTTATATGCCAAAAATATAAACTATAACATATAGAAAATATTTACCTTAAGACACATTTTGTGTCACAAAATTCATTTATGTTACAAATAAACTTAGGCCGAAAGTCTTAGGCAAAAATGCTTTATTTTGAGCTTAGAATTTATATAAGACATTACAATAATTTACATGAGTTATATGACTCCTATGAATTTATTTATAATTACTTAGACATATAAATCCACTTTTATATAACATAAGGTCTCATTTAAATTATGGCCGAATGTTCTACTTGATAAATAAGTTTTAATGAGCTACTTAGGTATATAAATTTATATCATAAAGTTTGGTGAGTTAAAAATATTCTTTTAGTGTCTAAATGACTAATTAATTAAGTTATGTGGATTAAATGTAATTTTACAAAGTTTAGTGTACTTATATTAAAAACCGAGAGCTAAAGGGCTGTTTGGTGTAATTATAATATAATATAAGGTTAGGAATTAAGTTTAAGAATTTTAGATAATTTAAACAAGCTTTGAAATAACTTTTTATAAAGTTTTGGGCTATTATGTAATTTATAAAAGTTGTTATGAAAGTTTATATTTATTAGTGGGCGAATTCATAATTAAGAGAATTATTAGGTTCACTTTCGAAATTTTAAAGAATTAAATACTTAAACTATAGTTTATAAGTTATTAAATATCTATTACTAAGTTTTGGGGTGAAAATGTAATTAATGGAAAGTTCAATGACAAAGCCGAATTGTTTTGGGTTAGTTTGGTAATTTAAGAATTTAAATATATAATATTCGGCATTTATGGAGAATTAAAATTAAAACTATAGTTTACATGTCATTATGTAAAAGTTATAAGATTTGGTGGTTAGATTGTAATTATAAGGAATAAATATATGTTGGCCGAAATTTAAGGGGCTAAGTTGTAATTTTGAGAGTTATAATATTTAAAAGCTATATACCAAAATATTAGGGGTGGCTTTGTAATTTAGCTAAATAAGAAATTAAAACTCTATAATATAATGAGATTAGAATTTAATATAAGGTTTATGATTTGATGTGGTTGTTTTGTAAATAACCGAAATACAAGGGTAAGAATTTAGATTAAAATAAATATAGGTCCTACATGGATTTTTGAGGAATTAGAAAGAAAGAATTTTGATTAAAGGAGTTATGAAGTTTAAACTATGAC
>CM041780.1:139943963-140014039 GCA_023374045.1 Limonium bicolor | reverse complement strand
TTTTCTGCAACACTGCACTCGAGGGACAAACCTTTGAGTCGGGTTGGACTTGCGTCCAACCATGCAGGGTCGGAAGCCACTATTTTCGACCGCCTGACAGAGTCCGCATGAAGATTTTTTTGTGAGGCACCCGGGCTTGTTTGTCCAGACGAATGTTCGAACATCATCATGTTATCATGTATCCGGCCCATTCTGGTCTAGACGGTCATCTGAATGGGATTAAGCTTTGCATACAACTCTCGACTTATGTTCGGACATAAGTTCAGACAAGGCTCTTTATACTCTTGGCTTTTGTCTGACTTTACTCGGCCAGACGTAAGCCTGGACAAAACTCCAACATGCACTAAATTCTTTGTTCTTGCTTTGCTTCACTTTCCTTTTTTTATCATTGCACTCCCTGAGATCTAAACTTTGCATTACCTATGCTTTTTCCTGCTTTTAACACATAAGTACGCATCCGTTCCTAATAAACAAGAATCATAGGAAAAGTGCTAGATAAGTGTGAAATTTAACCTGAATCATTACGATTAATAAGTAAGATAACTCTTAAAAGTATATATATATTTCATGCTTATCAAACCAACAAGAAGATAATAATCAGCCCATTATCTAAAGGTAATGGTGATTTATCTTGTTCCTAAAAAAGTGTCGCCTCCATTAAGAAGATAAGGGCAACTTTTATCTCTTAACTTCCTTCCTATTATCATCCCGCCTCCAACCCTTTATACCAAGTGGTAATCGGCCAAAATAATCTCCAATAAAGTAACAAGTTTCTTCTTTTGTCTCCTAGGCGCATAAGATAACAATAACCGAAGTAGTTAGGATTCACCCACAAAACTAGCTTCATTATTTTATCAAGGGAAAGAGACAATATATCTACTTCCTATTGCTTATCGCCATCAGATAATTAAGCCCACATTTTATCTCTAGCCTGGTTAGATCTTTTAGGAATTAAAGTGTCTAGGTTCACTTTAACCGATTCCTAAAATCAAGGAGAGGACTTTAGCCTCTTCCCACAAAAATCTCCACCACCCACTAAGATAACCAGAAGCTTAGATTCTTCCCATAAGTTTTGAAACCAAATCTTAACCACTTAGGTTTAAGGTCTCAAGGTAATTCCAAAGTTTACCATATTAACATACGCGTACGGTAACAAACCCTAGAAAAAACTTGGTTTTTACTCAAGGCCTTAACCATTCATGCAACCACCATTATAATCATCAAAAAACCTCCTAAAATATTGGGAGATAATCATGGAAGAGATTCCAACTGAAATCAGCACAAAGACCACACTCAAAATGCATTTCCGGAACTTTGGGGCAAACCCTAGAAATAAGGGTTTCTCGCATCCATCAGCGCCCACGCGCGCCAGTTCTCTCGTTGCTGCCTCAGCGCCAAGCACCCAAAACATGTCCTAGCGTGCCCTAGCACCCATCGCTCACATCTTGGCATTGCCTACTCGTGCCTTTGTCCTCGATGTCACGACGCGTGTGCCTAAGCGTGCTCCGCGTCTAGCGCGCGCACCTTGGCATCACCTATGCATCTTAACACACATGTAAACAAGCTCACGACTCATGTCTTGGCTTGGCCTGACATCACCCGGCACTCCCTATGACATGTCCTTAGCCTTGTCTCCGTGTCATGGCCCTTGTCACTCAACGTTGCCCCGTGCACCTAGTCACAGCCAACGTCGATGCCTAGCACAACCAGCGCCCATGTCATATGATGCCGTCCCTTGTCATGAAATAGTTTCACTTGACCCCATTGTAAGCTTGTCTTAACCTAGTCAAGACTAAGTCACTAACACACATTGGGTCTTAGATGGCAACTTAAGCTTGTGCATCTTTTTCTCCCAGTTCTTTGGATATGACAACTAGTGTCAACTTTGGCATTGCTTGTGGCTTGCATGATCCCACCATGATCAACCTTCACTTATGTTAAACCCTAATCTAATAAGACCAGTTCCACCCACTTGCATTCAACGTTAGCCCAACTCACAACCAAGTCTCTAAGACTCGCTTAACCTCGCCAAGTTACCTTTGCGCTTTGACAACGTGTCAGGGACTCGAACTCATCACTTGTATCACACGTGTCATGCCAGCTCTTAGTGACACGGCCCGCACCTTAGTGTGTGTAGCCCTAAGACAGCCATATGCTCTCTTGGCAAGCCCATCTTCCAAGTTCCCCTTGCATTGAGTAAAACTTGGTGACCTTCACATCCAATGAGTTCCTTTGGTTATTGGGTGTTAGGGCTTAAGCACTAATCACCCCTGGAGTTCAGGATTGTAACAGTTAATTAGTTTCTCCTTATCATTTTCATTTCAGTTTATCTCTCTAACAACAAGACCCCAAAAATTTATCACATTTACCTTTTTGTATATATTTGTTTGTGCATTATTAAACTGCTAAGAAGCTAGATAGTTGTCAAGTTCTTGAATAAGACATTTATTACACTACTTTGACTGGGTGCACTTACCCATAGCACAATATATTTATATTCTTTGCGCAACATTTCACACCAATATTTGGATGCTATATACAGTTTGCAAAAATTTGATGCCAGACAAAAAACAATTAGCGTCTGATGGCATCAATCAAATTCTAAACATAATTGGCATCTGATATCATAGTTTTACGTTTGAAAATTTAGGATGCCCTAAATCTACTTTTCTTTGAGTGGAATTGTTGTTATAACTATTTTAATAATGAAAATTAGATAAGATATTCTTGGGATACACTATTAAGCTCTAATCATATTTTGAAACCATATGAACTTGGGTTGTATTCAATATAACTAAGAGTAGGATTGTCGAATAAGTAAATATGAGTTCATAACACTTTTGTATATTTCTCTTTCTTCAACATCATTTTAAGAATTATGTATTCTTTTCACCCACATTGAACACCCTAAATATTAGTTCTTAACTTTCATCTCTGTCACTTTTGCAGAGTATTAGAATTGGATGAGTAGCAGTTGTAGGACCCCATAATTGGGTACTTAAATGTTCTTTATAGATGAACCATCTCTTCTCTCCTCATTTAAACCTAATATTTTTGCTTTAATTTTTAGTTAAAGGTGAATTATTGTGTACCCACTCTAAATTGGGAAGGTATGGTACCCTTCTTACATGGATCAATTATATAT
This sequence comes from Limonium bicolor, assembly GCA_023374045.1. NCBI lineage: Eukaryota > Viridiplantae > Streptophyta > Magnoliopsida > Caryophyllales > Plumbaginaceae > Limonium > Limonium bicolor. The sequence goes on along the minus strand of CM041780.1, from coordinate 140,010,894 downwards.
TTACGCCTACTCAATTTTATAATTAAAGTTTTATTTATTTGTTGTTTAAAACTACATCCTTAAATTAATTTTTAATTTTTCTTTAGTCCTTGAGTTAACTCGAACTAACTAAAGTAACTCTTCCATGCTTTTGTTTGAAAGAAAAGTCTCCCCTGATTCACCCAATCCCATAATGATTATTTTTCATTATCTAAATTTTCTTTCTAAATTGAATCAGTTGATAAAATTGTGCAATTTATATTTAAATATTTTCTTTTGAAATTCACTTTATTCTTGAATGTATAGTAATATATGTAATTTCTTTAAAATAAATTTTACATTCATTAACACTTACATGAAAGTATTCAAAAAAATTTAGGCATCAATTCCCAAAATTTGGTTTCAATAAAAATATCCTATTAAGTGGGGCAATAAAGAAAAAAATATAAAAGAAATATACTTATTACGTTAATCTTAGAGTCTTTACCCACAAAAAACTTATAGAGTTGTTGAAGAATAATCTATAAATATGTAATATTTAAGTTATAGTTTGCGTTGTAATATTTAAGTTATATTAGTGGTTTGTTTCTTTAACAAATTACTCCTATTAAACAGTAAAATAGGAAAAATGTTCAAAAACTTGTATAATGGAGTAGGTTAATGTATTTATAAGTCTTTTGTTTCTTTACCAAATTACTCCTATTAAACAGTAAAATAGGAAAAATGTTCAAAAACTTGTATAATGGAGTAGGTTAATGTATATATAAGTCTTGATTTTACTCTGAACAACCTAAACTTTTTTGGAGAAAAATATGCTTAGTATTTTTTACTATTCACATGAAAATACTAACACAGCCACATACACTTTAGTGGAAAAGTAATAACTTTGTTGGATAAAAATTTGAACCACTTAAACTATTGTATTTAGGAAGCATTTAGGGGTTGGTTATGAGAAAATAAGATAACTTTTGGCATTAAAATTTTCTTGATCAAATTAGTTATTTATATTTATTAAAATTTAATTAATAATTTAGAGCGAGAATTAACTTTCAACATGCTTGAACTTCGGGTCTATCACTGATCATTCGAGTAGGCGGGTCAGGTGGGACATGTCAAGTCTATTTCTAGAGTCCATGCCAGGTTGTTCTATTCTCGGGTCGGGTTGGGCAACGCCGATTTTTTTGGCTTTACCAATAGCCAACCCGGTTTTTTTATTATTATATGATTAATAAATTTTAAATAATTAATATAATTTAAATAATATATAAAAATTTAATAATATATATAATATATAATTTTTTGAAAAATAATATTATATAAAATTGGGTCGGGCTTACCCGCAGGCTCAAAAATGTGTTGAAGCTTGTTTTTTTGGGCCTGTTTGTTGTCCAGGCCTGCCTAAACAGTTGATCAGGCCCAAGCTTGTCTGGCTTTTTAGTGGGCCGGGTCAACAGGCCATACGACTCTTGATAAGCTCTATCCAGGTCACAATAATATTTATTAGGTCAAAGTTGTTTGTGCTCTGTGAAGGTTGATGAAAGATAGTGACAATTAAAAACAGTTAATAAGAGCGTGTCTTCGAACTCAATGAGTCATGTCATTTTTATGCCACACCAAACAACACACATTGATTAATGTTTTTTCGTGCCGAACTATTGGCTTTGAGCCTAATCCAAAGCAGGGACATTGGAACTAAGTTGTCAATTTTCACATTCAATGTTAATCATAGTTTTGGTTTGGGAGTAGGCGAGATTATTAGATCATCACAATATCCTTTTCAATTTTTGGATGAAAAGTGGTTATAATTTCACATTATTGTTTATTAAAGGGATATATCATAGTATATTATTGAAGTTTCCAAAATGGTTACAATATCACACTGTATGCAATTTACACTTTTTTGGTTAATAATTATATCTTTAAATCCATATATCCTTAACTATATGACTGCATGGTCATCATTCACTCGATCCATATAAAAAAAAGTTGACATTTTTGAAAAAAATTATTTATCAAGTTGTTGGACTGGTTAAGAAAATTGTTGATAATGTTTGTTATATTTATTAACTAATAGTATAGAGTTATAAAAGAGCTCAAGTGATATTCTAATATATTTGTACTATGTTTTTTATTTTTTTCTTCAATAAAACAAAGATAATGGGTCGGGTTTCAGGTTATAACTTTAAACTCATAACCAACCCAAAAATAATAATGAGTAATCTAAACCCAACCCAAAAATTAATCTAGTGAAAAATCTCAACCCAAACCTATGATTTGTGGGTCAAGCCCAAGGGTTGGGTCAAAATGGTCACCCTACTGTTATCACTTACACCAATGTTGTAGGTAATTATTTCATACTTTTTTCTTTCATATCATAGCCTACATACCATATTCACTCCACATAATGCAATATAAATAAGGAAAATATTGAAGTATATTCACCTCTAAAGAATCTCTCATTCTGGTTATACAAATAGTAAACATGAACTTATGAGCTAGATTTTTGCAATTATTGTAGTTTGGGCACGGAAATCTCATATGATATAATATGGTCAAGTCTTTATATTTGTATTAGAAAATCCATCAAAGATATCAAAGACGAAATCCAACAACAATTGTTCTCAATGAGAATGCTCTGAAACAATCTACCCCAAATCCTCAAGTTTGACCTAAACTTACCCATTTGACTCGAATTGTCAATATAACAATAGAGTTTGAACTGAAACAATATTGCAAATGTGTATACTAATTTTCCACTACTCGATAGGTCAAAAAACACGTGCCCATGAACTTGTACTTGCATCCAGTGTTGACAAAGTATTAATTTTTTTTAATACATTCACTTGATCTTTTATTGTCTTAAATGTAACTCAAATTGTAAATTAAACATGTTATAAATTCGAAATTATATTTAAATTCACTTTCAAAATTCATGATATATAGCATATGATATCATAATATGGAATATGAAATATTATAAAGAGAAGTATGACATTAGGTACAAAAAAATAAAAATGAGATGGTGGAGCAAGTTAATGTAGTTGTCAATAAGAACAAATGTTACTGGAAATACCCCGAACTTAATTAGGGTGATTAAATTACTCTAATATGATATTTGAGGGCCTATTAGTGCCTAATGAACCTTGTAAAAGAAAATAAATCCAAAAGAAAAGAGAAAACGCTTAAAAAGCGAAAAACACTAAAATGAGCGTTATGTGACCATAGGTGGAATACGACCTCGACTGGAATACCCCAAACTAATTAAACATGGATTAAACATCTAATCAAATTAATTAAGGCCTAAACATGCCTTAAAAAGTCAATTGAGAACAACAATAGTCAAACACAAAGTAAGATATTGCACCCTTTGACTATTTAGGGTAAATACATACCCAAATGAACTTCTTAGGAACTAAAACTTTGTCCTAAGCATATTAACACATTAAGGAACACACCACAATCATTTGAAAACACTCCAACACAAAGAACAAGCATTTACATGCTTCAAGGTCAAGTAGGGCAAAAATGTGCTCTAAGGAAACCTTAAAGGTCTAATGACCTCTATTTTATATAAAATTGGATTCCTAAGATCAAATATCATGTAAGGAACACAACAAAACTGTTCTCAAAGAAAACTGAGCTCAGAAACACCTTGCGACACAAAATGTGCACTAAAATACCTTAAAGCACGTTTTTGTGTATGAGCTCTAAGATAATGACTTTTTGTCACTTTAAAGACTAGATTACATTCTTTATAACATTAATGTGACATGATAGACTATATTATAAAGTCTAAATCAAAGTTTAAAAATAAAATCAAAACGGGTAATTTTGGATGAATAGTACCCAAAAGTAACATTTAATTACTAAGTCTTAACCATGGTCAAATGTCATCCATTGACCAACCCAGCACTGCCGCCCCATATTAGCTGTAATACCCATCCATTAAGAAACCTCTAAACAAATATCTAGCCAATCTAATGAGTCATCAATTACTATTACATAAAGTAACATTAATTAACATAAAAGCAAAATTAGCTTACCTTTCTCATTTGCCTTGCTTCCCAGCCGATTCCAAGCCTCTTCATTCTCTCTTTTGCACCTCTTTGACGGTAAGAACATGCCAAGTTCAGAAGAGAACACCAATTGACATAGGTAAGCTTATTAAGCCATTTTATGTTCATTCTCTTCACATTTCTTTCCTCTTTCCATGGAGCTAAGCATCAACCATTTCCATCCATGGTTTTAGGTTGTTTTGGAGGTTAAAAGTAGGGTGAATCTCGGCTGTAACAAGGGAAGGAGGTGGAGAAATCTAATCTTGTTCTTAAGGTATAAAAATGCGCTTTAAGCACTTATCTTTTGATTCTCTTCAATTCCGGTTGTGAAACTTTGTTTCTTAGGCTTATAATCTTCATCTTAACATACTTATTCAGTTGGTATATCAAGAGCTTCAAGGTATAGCCAAATCCAAGCCAAAAACACCATTTTTGGCATTTTAATCAAGGTAAAAATTAGCCATCTTCTAATCTGAGTTATACCAGTTTTAAAGCTTGGTTTAGTAGCTCTTTTGATGCTCTTTACCTTCTGTATAAATAGGCCCAAGATCATCCATACTTGCCTTGTTATTCTAAGGTAAATTTTACCTTGAAAATTTACATTAAACACTTATTATGGTTAGATCTTGCTTGGAGACTAATCATGCCTTAATTTCTGTTTGAAAACATGTAAATAATGTTGTGGAAAACTTATCTCCAAACAGCCGTGGACAAACACGGCCTAAACTTGGCAAAAACAAGGTATAAATCACTTAAACCTACACTTGGTATATTAATATGTGTTTATACATATGTGTATATATATGCCGTGAGTGAATGAGTTTATTAAGGTCTTATTTTGACCTTAGGTGATTAAGGAATGGTTTAGTAAATTTATATAAGTAATTAACTAACATAATTGTCAAATTTAAGACATTATGTGGAAAATTGGTAAATATGGAAAACTATGTGGTAAGGCCGAGAGTTTAAAGCATTTTTGGGCATTTATGTGTAATTTATTTTATAAGCTAATGTTTGTAATAAGGCCATGTACTTTAGGCCATTTTATTTATGTATTTATAAGGTTTTAATTAAGTTTAGGTAATATATATATATATATTACCACATAGTATAAGGGGTTAAAGTGTAATTAAATTAAACTTGGGGGCTAAATATTAATAAAGCCGAAAATTAGAGGTTTAAATGAGTTTAAATAAAAATTATAAGATTTTATAAAGTTTTGGGGTTAAATGGTAATTTCTAGAAAATATGGGTACAAACCGTATTATATGGAAATTGAAGGTCAAGGAAATATTAAGGAGGTCAACCTTGACCATATGGTAGGTTTTGACCAAATTAGATAAATTAAATAACTTATTTAAGGTTTTATAATAAGATAAGTATTTAATTGTAACAATTTTATAACATATGTGGTAAATATGTTATTACCGAAAGTTAAGGGTGTAAAATGGTATTATAAACACCCATGGGCTATTAGGAATTTATTGGGTTGATTTTGGAATTAAGATAAACTATATATGTATAATATATAGTTATTATGTCATTGTGACACTTTGGGTAATATAAGTGGTGGAATAGTAAATACCGAGATTATAAGGGTTAGGAATAATACTTATAACCCTTTGGTGAAATTTGGTGATTTTTAGAATAATATATATTAATAATATGTATAATATATAGTTTAATGTTATTATAAACTATACGTTATAAATTGGGCCAAATGGCAATTATATAGAAACTTGGTGGGTTAGAAAAAAATTTAGAACAGCACATGGGTCTGTTCGAAAATTATAATATCATATAACCATAGGTTATATTTATATCAAGGTTTAAAATGTTATAGTATATGATATATATTACATAACATTATAAGTGGTCAAAATATAAATTTGGAAAGTTAAAAGGGTTGGAAATTAATTAATAAACAGACATGGTCTGTTCGGAAATTTTACAAAATAAAACCATAGGTTATACTATTTTATAAGTTAAAAATGTTATATTATATGTTATATATAACATGGTATAAATTATGGGGTGATTTTGTAATTAAAGGAAATAAAAATATCATATTATATGATATTAGTATATGGTATAACATTACATAATGTTATGTGGTCAAAATGAAATTAAAATAAAGATAAGGGCTGTACCGAATTATTAAGGTTAGAAATATGAATTTTAGACTATGGTCTATAATGTTATAAATGTTATAACAATTATATGGTTTAAATGGAATTAAAATAAGTAAGGATATTCACATTAAATGATGTGACAAACTATAAATAAATAAGATTTATAAACTAAGGTATTTATTGATTAAACCTTAGGAGTTATAATTATACAACATAAAATGTTACATAATATTAGGATAATAATCTTAATACAAGTTGTATAATATAATACAACTAATGGGAATAATCATCTAATATAAGATGATAAAATGTAACATATAATATAAGAGTTGTATAACTCATGAAACTTACCTATATGGTAAATATATACATATACAAGGATAATGTATATACGGATGGATATATATTGTGGTTGGAAACCATATAATATAATGGTGGTGGTTATTACAAAAAATAGTTACAAACTATAAGTTATAAGTTTTTGGAATGCAAAAATAATTTGCTAAGATAATGGATTATATAATACTATGTATTATAATGGATGGTGGGAGAATGATACAATATGATAAATAATACAATATAATAAGTCATGCATGCATACATGCGACTATAGGTTATATACCTAAATTAAATGATGGATAAGATTAAAGAAATATAACGAATTAAACTTAATAGTCGAAACATTTTGACATACGAGTTTTAGTAACAAAGCAGACCGGTTTAAAGAAACCCGTAACAAATAACTGTAGAAATCCGGGGATGAACTGTCGGGGTTACTTGTTATTCGGAAATACCGAATGTAGTTAGTCATTGAGACTGACATGTAGTTTATTACCGTTTAGATCATACTTCAGACGGAGGCGCTTGACGAACTAGTGGTCTACACTGCGCATCCTAGGTCTTGGTGAACGGTATGTAAAGGGGTTTTGATTCGAGTTGTCCTAAGGAATTCCTTGGGCTTGGATTTGGTTGATATCACTTGTGTGTTAAGTGTTTTGGATACGTGTATGTGATTATGTGTGTTACTGCATTAATTATTTATGCACGAGCGTCCCACGAGACTAACACTACGTCGACTATAGATCGGCTTATATAAACATACATATACGTTATTGTGATGACAAGACGGTTACTTGAATTAATACCATAGTATTAATATAAAGTATATGGCAACCTAAGTAAAACACTTAGGAACGAGTCACGACATTGTCGGTCTCTAGAGCATGGATCTCGAATATGAATATGACCTAGATTACTTCTAGGTATGCGTGAGACCCATTGGGCAGCTAATTAATAATTATATTCTCCATAAGACTAAGAGCATATCTTAAACATTATGAGAGAGATTTGGTATGAGTTGAGGTGAGGAATCCTGGTAGTTTACGAACTACTTGGTTGTGCATTTGTGATCACTGAGGGGTTCCCGATCGAGTTCCGCTCCAGGTTTATACCCAACGAGCCCTATTTGGATCGTGGGTCAGGTGGCTACGGCCTTTACATGGACGCCTTATGAGGTAAAGAGAATAGTCAGGGGCCTCCGGACCTCTGGCGAAATGAGCACATTTGTGTGTACGGGAGGACTACTGTCCATGGTGAGGTTATCGGGTTGTCTTAACATGACGCCCAACTGTTACTTAATTAACATGGTTTGGATGGATGGGGCCTTGGAGGCCAAATTAAATTAACAAAGGATGGTGTTCGCTACGGCGTTTATTCAATATTATTATTCGATATGTTCGATATACAATTGTTGTTGTGATATTTTATGACGGTTTGAATTGGATGGATGGTTAAGTGTTTATGAATATTTGGATGGATGATTATGTATATTATGCATGTTTATTACAGTATGACTTATAACTGTAAAATATAAAAGCATGAAACCAATCTTATAATAAGATGGTTAAAATGGCTAAGTGACCATTAGGGTCTAGGCCCGGCATACTCAGCGTTTATCGCTGATACTACACTCATTATGCAGGTTGTTGATTATTGTCGAAGCCAAAGTGCGGGAACAGGGTAGTTAGAGTCTACTTTAATTACCGCACATGGAGTTTGTTTGTATAACAATGTAGATGGTGAATTGTATTATGGTACGGTTATGTATATTTGGGATTTGGGTAGATGCTCACTTGTCGATGTTTATGGTTTATGGACGTAGTATGATGTATAGGAGTTATCTCGTTATCACAGCAGTTAGCAGTTTGTTTTTTGTTGGTTGTTGGATATAGTTTGGCTTCGTTACTCGCATGGGCGAGTAATGGCCGGTGACACCCGAGTGAGTATTGTTGTTGTTATTATTTCTTCCGCTGTAAGACGTTTTATTTATTGCTACGAGAGAGATTGTTACGTGTTTAAGGAGAGGGGTGTTACAAAAGTGGTATCAGAGCGGATTACCGCTCTGATGACGAGAAAATAGGCTAAGACAGTGAGCTTAGGACGTGGGAAATTACGGGAAATGTTTGTGAGGTACGAGACGACTCGTCTTAAAAAATGTTGTGATTAGTAACGCAAATTGCGTGATATATTAGCCTTAAAGGCAGTTCAATATCTACTGGTTGTGTACGGTGAATTACCGAGTTTATGCTACATTCTGTACTACAGATGTCTGGGGGAACTAGAGGGCGTGGTACTGGTAGCGGTGGAGGCGGTGACCCCATAATTCCAGAAGTTGCTGAGACGATTGCTGCCGTTCTCGCACAGCTTGGTACTCAGATTGGAGGAGCACCAGCCCACCCCCCACAACCCAGGGAAACGAACTAGTTGAAGTCAGTTACCGAAACCCGACCACCTACATATTCAGGGGAACTAGACCCCGTGGCCTTAGAGTGTTTCATTGTTGAACATGAGAAGGCCTACGAAGCTTGCAAGTACCTGCCGACAAGAAGGTCGTCATTGCTGCTTTCCATCTGAAGGATGCAGCCAGCACTTGGTGGAGGTTGGTCAAGGACCATCACCTGGCTATACCCGACTTTTCGTGGGCTGCCTTTGTCGAGTTGCTGAGGGGGAAGTACTTCCCGGCGCATCTCAATCAGAAGAAGCGCCATGAGTTCGAGACATTATCCCAGGGAGGTCTAACCGTGGATGAGTACTACGCTCGATTCATTGGTCTGTTGGACTCAATCCCCGGAGTTGATTACTCAGAGACCGTGACGGTCGAGAAGTTCCGGGGGGGTTGTTGTTTCGCATCCAGATGGCGATGGGTGCTACCCTCTACACTACCATCCAGGTATTAACATGAAAGCCATAAATTCTTTACTTACTACATTACCGATTAACTTTGTGAGAACTTACCAATGAGATTCCAGGAGTGTTACGATGCTGCCTCTAGGACGGAGCTAATGCTCCAGACTCGGGAAGAGACTCTCGGGGCCAAGAAGAGAAAGAACCCTGAGGGAGAGTCTGAGGGTGGAGGAGCATCTCCAGGCGATAGCCAGAAGAAGGGAAAGTAAGGACTTATCCCATTCTAAATTGTTACCATATTAAATACCTTATGAATGCTGACCCGGAACCTTAAACAGGAAATTCTTTCAGAAGAAAGGGCAGTAGGGTCACCAGGGAGCGAAGGGGAAAGAGCCCGTCCTTCGGTTGACCGGCCCAGTTATAGATGCTCAGCCTCTGAGATTTGCACCTCCTAAGGGTGAGAACGCCTACCTCTTAAATTCAATTGTGACCTTAACCTTTACATCATCAGATTGTAACTTAAACTAAATACTACCATTAGGCATCGGACAGCCCCAGCGCCATTTCTATTGCAAGTGTTGTGGGAAGGACCATCCTGAGGTCAACTGCAATGGCCGCAAAGTTGAGTGTCGGTGCTGCAAGAAAGAGGGCCACCGGGAGTTCAAGTGTTGGATGAACCCTGAGAGCCATAACTACAGGCCACCAAGGAATACTCAGAAGACCTCAGTTGGAGGATCTGGTGTACCACGAGGCGGTCAGGATGGCCAGACATCTACTGATGCTGGAGCCTAGAAAGGCGAGGGAGTAGATAGGGCATGAGTACCCCGAACTCCGTGAGACCGCTGGTGGAAGACTTTTGTTTACCTTGTTATGTACTTACCTTGGATGTTAGACAGAGATATGTAATAAGTATGTGGGAGTGTGTCATTGACCACTCGTCTTTTTGTGTATGACTTTTGAGACTAGATATGTGGACTCGATACGAGTAACCTTGGAACCTTGACGGATTATATATATGAACTGAATGTTAACGCTTACATTATCATGTAGCCCATACTTGACGACGCAGAGTCAATGAGACCGGTAATGTAACACCCCTCATAAACAAATACGTAATAGTCACTCACGTTAACAGAAAAATAAAGCGTCTTACAGCGGAAGGATAATCAACAACTTTAAAACTCACTCGGGTGTCACTTGCCATTACTCGCCAATGCGAGTAACGAAGCAGAAATTAGATCCAATACTAGAACAACAACACTACTAAACCGCTGTGACAACGAGATATCCTATACATCATACTAAGTCCACATCCATAACAATCGACAAGTGAGCATCTACCCAAATAAATACAACCGTACCGTCATACATCCACAACTGATAATGTTTACAAATAAATTTTGTGTACAGTAATTAAATTAACCCTAACTACCGGTACCCGCACTTCGGCTTCAACATTGATCAGCAACCTGCACAATAAGTGTAGTCTCAGCGATAGACGCTGAGTATGCCGGGCCTGGACCCTATTGGTCACTTGTCATTTTTATCGATCTTGTTATTAGGTTGATTTCATGCTTTACCGTATGTTTTACAGATATAATAAATACTGTAATAAGCATGCATAACACATAACCATCCGTCTAATCCAAAATAGTCATTATAGATATACGCAGCACAGCCACACATCATATAATACAATAGCATTGATAACTCATACAACGTACATCCACATCATTACGTATCACAACATTCGGCCCCTCGGGCCCTCACATATCAATTGATTTGGTTAGCACTGTCGGGCGTCAATTAGGACAACCCAAAATATACTCACTTGGACAGTAGTCCCACGTACACACAAGGTGCTCACTGCCCTGATCATCCGAGGACTCTGGGACTATTCACTTTGCCTTTGTAAAGGCGTCCATTTAGGTGGCCAAGGGCCTGGTGCCAACGGTAGCACACTCCGCCTAACGATCTATCTAGGTTCGTTCAGGATTAACTAGGGTAAACCCGATACGGGATAACCCAAGAGATCTCTACACGCGACCAGCAGCCAGTGACTGTCTGGATTAAGGTACATCATCACATTCATTCACACTCCACTGTTAACTTCATTAATTAGGTAGTCAGTTACAGTTTTAATTATGGAGTACATCACTTATTTTGTTGGCTGCCCTGTGGGTCTTACGCATGCCTAGAATGATTCTAGGTAGTATTTATGTTCGAGTCAAAGCTCTAGGGACTGACAATGTCGTGTCCCGTCCCTAAGTGTTTTACTTAGGTTATAACTACATACTTGTAATACTTAGCGTATTAGGTCAAGTAACGATAATTCCAATCACACGTCTCGCATATGTAGTTTTATATAAGTCGATCTATAGTCGACGTAGTATTAGTCCCGTAGGACGTTCGTGCATAAATTAATAATGCAGTAACACAGATATCCATCACACACGTAATCACATACATACATCCACACAAGTTATTTATCAAACAAATCCGAGCCCGAGAAATCCCTCAGGACAACTTGGATCAAACCCCTTTACATACCGTACACCGTGTCCAAGGTCGCGCAGTGTAAACCGCTAGGGCTATCGAGCGCGCACGTCTGAATGGTGATCTAACAATACGAAGAACGCTAAGTGTCAATCCACATGACATTAAGATTCGGTATTTCCGAATAACATCAGTAACCCCGGTAGTACAACTGTTATGAGTTCCGGTATCGTTATCTTTAAGCTCCTTACTCGTAGTGTGATTTAATACTCGGTTTACAATGGAGTATGGAACCTTACATTATACACTTGTTATTTTTCATTCAAGGTTTGTTTATCATACCAAAATCGTATATTAACTATAGTATTTTTATGTCATTGTATACTATAGCTTATATCTTTATTCTTGACATGTATTTATATATATATACACATGCGCTCAGTATGACAGTTTAAATAAACTATGGTTTGGACCACATAATATTGTTTAGTGTTACACTTATTTCATAATGTCATATAATATGCTATTTTATGTGTCATTAACTTTATAACATATAGTTTTGGTAACTATATGTATGTACCGAAAATAATGTACACATATGATACACTAGTGCTCCTTATTTATATAATTCTCATTGATCACAACATAACCACATACTTATAACATGTTGTAGATACTTAATTTTATAACATCAAGACTTTGTTATAGAATATAACCCAAGGTTTTATAACGCTTGTTATAATTACCGGGAATGCATATATCTTGATTCCATTTCCTACCAAATCCCATACTCTCAATATCCCAATTTCACCACTTACTTTTTATCATACTGCATTCATCATACATTATAAAATTTACAACTATATTGTATCTTAATCCCCACTGCAACTCAGCTACACAGGAGCAACCTATAAATGAAATCTGAAACAACAACTACACATCTCTTCTTGGTTCTTGTTCCTAGTCAATTCAACTGAGGTTTACTTCTTTCCTACGGTATTTACCCAACTAGTTATGGGTATCAACCATGCTTTAAGCCAAAATCATCCCACCTAAACACTCACCCAACTACTTTACTCCATTATACAAAAACATTAACTATCTGAAACCGAAACTACATTCAGTGATAAGCCTCTCCATTCTTTCCCTTGCAGTTTGGTTATCAGTTTCTAATCCCATCCCAAATTCCTACAGATTCACTTAAGTGAAATGGCTAGGTTTTGTGTTTAATAATAACCAATACAAAGCTCTTATGCCATTAGTGCTTCAGCTGTATAGAGACACGGTTACAGAAAGAAAGACAAAACCAAAACAGGAGTTGTGTTTCTGTTTGGTTATTTCTGATGGTGAATTATTCTAGCCTCTAATCTTTCTCTAAAGTGCTTGTATCTTTCTTGAGTGTATTAGTTAAGTTCTAGGATCAATTACCATTCGATACAGCCCTTGTAAGTCCTCTGTAATGGGGTTACACAGAGAGCACATGTTTCAGGAAGGAAAACTGAAACCAGAAACTACTTTTCTGTTATCTACTCTTCGAGCCCTTTCTGTTTGCTCACCAAACTGACTTCCTGTTTCTCCCAAGTGTTCACACTCTTAGCTAAGTTACTTACAAGATTCTAAGTTCACTCTCAATCCATTAACACACCAATACAGCACCTGTACACAATCACCCCGATAACCCTCTGCTAATGGAAAATCTGAAGACTCAATTAGTGTATCTCTTTTCTACTCTTTCAGTTAGATTATTGACTGATTCTAATTCTCCCAATGGACATGTCCACATAGTGGATATTTTAGCAACGTTTTAGATACCACATACAGTCACTTCAACTTCTTAAAACTCCCCTGAAAACTCTTTACACAGGCGGCTCAAACCTGTCCAAACTATGACCTGATCTGGTATGATTTTATTTCCTTCTTGTCTGTTTGTTTTGTCCCTCGATCTGGTTCCTACTTCTGCCTAAGTGTTTACCCACTTACTAAGAATCTCACCAATAGTTTTAAGCCCGAGGCAACCCAAAGAAACACTCATGTAACTCCTCTACAAGGATCTGAAAACTGAACAGAACCCTATAATCCTGGAACCATGAAAACTGATATACATATTTATATATTTTTCTGCTGTTTACATTGTTTTAACTTTAAAACAATCCCAAACAACTTTGCAAGTGTTACAGTATCATCCTCATACTGAACTAGGAACTGACCAATCTGAAACAAGGCTGAAACCTGAAACTGATATTTCTTTCCTCTTCTGTTTTTCTTTCCACCTATTGATCTGGGTTTTACTTTCCCCCTCACTACCTAGCCACTGTATTAAGTGTTTTATTAAGGTTTCAGTCTCAAAGCAAATCCCAAAACAATATTGTTAATGTAGTAGAAATCCAAACACTAAACTGGGAAGAAGATGAAACATGAAACTGATGAATTTTCTTTGTTGTTCTGTTTCTGCTATCTAACCCATCTCCTATCTTCCCAACTTGTTTAGTGATCTGTTTATGCATCTTAATACAGTGTTAAGCTGTTACACAACCATTACCACTCTCTTATCCTCTGTAACAGAGTTATACCGAAACATAAATTTTTCTGAAACTGAACTAAAATCAGAAACTGATACTTCTCTTGGTTTGTTCTTTGTCTGCTTTCAACTCATTTACAACTCCTCCTAGTTGTGTACCCACTCAGTATCATCTTATCAAGACTCTAACTTAAGAACAAACCCAAAGCAGCTTTGCTAATGCTATTGAAATGTGTAACGATTTGAAGTTTGACAGATTTTGTTTCTGTTCCTGGTCATGAAATTAGTTTAGAGATTTCACCATGTGATATCTTAGTTGCCTCCCCTTGTTGATCTTTAGCATCTTAGTTAAGTATTTAGGTAAGGTTTATACTTAAAACAACCTAGTACACACTGATAACTCTACTCTAATTCCTTTATACAGAAACTGATAAAATGCAAACAGCAATTGTGACTTTCTCTGATTCTGTTGGTCACGAACTGGGTTCCCAATCTCCCCTCCGTTTCCTAGCTTCCTAGTCAAGTGTTATGATAATCTTACCTCAACAATGTGGTTTATTCTACTGAAGCATGTTCATACAGAAACAAGAACTCAGAACTAAAGACTGAAACTGAAACAGGAGGATTTCAGAACTTGGAATCTAACCTGGACTATCCTCTTATTTGCTCACTGTCTGTCCTTCTAACTGTTACAACTCATACCAACATACTTACTACTTAGTTAAGTGTGCTAGGAAGTTGCTAAACCCAAAAAATCTTGGTGCTGTTAGAATTATCCTCACCCAGAGATTAGGAACTGAAGAGAACTGAAACTGTAAGTTGATATACTCTCCTGTCTCTTTTATTTATTTAATCAGGAATTTGACTTTCAGTCTCCCTCCAACCTTTCTTACCTAGTTAATAAGTGTTTAGTCCGGGTTTTTCCTTATAGACTGACCCAAGACAAATCTCTAAAGCCACTGGGTGTCTCAATTCTGAGTTGATAAGAAACTGAAGTTATAACTGATGCCTTTTCTCCCATGTTTTCTCTTTTCGTTTGTTCACAAATGAGATTTCTAGGTCCCCTTAATTTAAACCTTACTCCATAAGGTTTTATATGCTTAATTACTTAGGCCATAATTTAATTGATTATATGTCCAATCCATATTTAATTAAGTAGGGGTATTTCAATCTACCCCCCTTAAAAAGACTTCGTCCTGAAGTCGCTTTGTTCAAAATAGGTGTGTTAAAACTACCCATATGATCCCATAATGTATATCTATGTGATATATCATTTACACACATGTTGTGTGCTAATACCGCACATAGCCCTCAATTGTGGTGTTAATTCAAACATATATGGATATAGGCGATCCATCATCACCAACATTTCCTATCAGTTCTACCAACCCTGACAACCTCCCCGAGGTGTCCATACCATGCCATCATTCCACATTCTATATCTGATGGTTCATTTCGTATCTGGGCGATACCATATGAAATCAACCTACAAGGTAATACAATTATATATATCATAAGTATCGTAAAGAAAAGTACTACACACATGGATGTAAACACATCATTCCAACAAGTATTTCATAAGATTCATACCTACAAGTGCACATCACACACATATAATTAACAATGTACGCCCCGCGTACCTAACAACACCAAAAAATGACCAAACAATAGCAACAAACAATGTATGCCCCGCATACCAACAAACATACCAACAAGCCACTGTATGCCCCGCATACGAAACAACAAAATATTTAGTGTCGTATGCCCCGCATACCAACAAACATACCAACAAACCACTGTATGCCCCGCATACGAAACAACAAAATTCGGTGCAACATGTGCGCAGCCAAGAGGCTCTACCCCCCTTAAAAAGGGTTACGCCCCCGTACCCCACAAGTATACACCGCGCTCAATAAGAAGCGCTGGATACTTGGCTCTCATAGAGTTCTCTAACTCCCATGTGGTGTCTTCCACCCTTGGAGTAGATTATTCTCATCTCAGAGAGACGGGTACGACTCTAGCCTTTCCGGGCTGTAAAACGTATAAGGGGTGAGGCACGTGTTTGTGCTTTCTCCCGAGTTCGTTCTAATGGGCCCACTCGCTCCATACAGGGGTGCAGACCCATGAACATAGGCTCAATTTGACTCTTTTTCTTTGTTGTATATCCTATCGTTTATATTACTAGCATACCTGCGTGTATCTTCTCTTACTGATTCTCGGCTTGAGGTGTCGAATGACATTGGCTATTATCAGTACTTAGTGCTCTTTGCACCTTTCTTGGTAATACCGAGACGTACTAGCCTTCATGTCTACTTAGATAAAGATTGTCATCCATGTCTTCTGGTGGTTTTGTTCCGGAGTAACACATTGTTCGTGTAGTATTAGTATATATATATATGTATATTATATATATATATATATATATTCTTTCCGTGTGTCGGGTTAGCAACAACGTTCGTATAGTTCTTATTCATATGTTGTGCTCGTATTAGAGTTCTGCAGCTTCCGTTTCACATTATTCTCTGCAGATTTTACTCATCTAAGTTTGCCCACGTATTTATTATTGATAGTTGTTCGTGTTTGTCACTTCCGCGCGCATCACATTTCAGTCGATTCGACGATTTGTTAGTTATTATAATGTTTATGTTTTTGTTAAAGCATCTGCTAGTATACTAGCTTTGTTTTGCCATTATTGTGTAGTTACGTGTTTAAATTCACATCATTTGGAAGATTCCTCTGGATTGCAAGAACTTGCATGATCCTATGAGGGGTCTACGTATTATCCGTCCATACGATGGGTTTCCTGCTTCTGTCATCAGCGTCGTCATCTTCGAAGAGTCTCCTCGTGTTCACTGTGTATCGTCTACTACTCCGTGTTGTAGGTTCCTGGTTCCTCCAGCCCGTTGGTTGAATTGTGGTCCTTCACGTCCATCTTCGAGGTGATTTGTATCACTGTCCGTAGTACGGAGTTGACTACTTTTCGTGTTCTTAACACTACTTGTCTACCTGCATGGGGTACCGTACTAATACATTACTACTTACCTGACTAACTTATAAATAAGTCTGTCAGGCCCACATGCTCCTATCGGAGTGCGGTCGTCCCATGTCTCGTTTAGTAAACTGGTAGCGTCCGTCACACGGCTATTGTGAAGTATTCTATTGTCAAGCCCTCTTTCGATGGATGTCCTTGTTGTAGTTTGATGTTATTGGATGGCATTGTCGGTTATCTTGTCGTAGGTGTTATCGTCCTAGTGGTATGAATGGTAAATGGTTGAAGATATTATTTTTGCTCCCTGGACTTATGTCCTTTCAGTAATATGTTTCTTTTGGCATTCCCTTCTAAAGGTAGTATTTGTGCTCCTTATTTATATAATTCTCATTGATCACAATATAACCACATACTTATAACATGTTGTAGATACTTAATTTTATAACATCAAGACTTTGTAATAGAATATAACCCAAGGTTTTATAACGCTTGTTATAATTACCGGGAATGCATATATCTTGATTCCATTTCCTACCAAATCCCATACTCTCAATATCCCAATTTCACCACTTATTTTTTATCATACTGCATTCATCATACATTATAAAATTTACAACTATATTGTATCTTAATCCCCACTGCAACTCAGCTACACAGGAGCAACCTATAAATGAAATCTGAAACAACAACTACACATCTCTTCTTGGTTCTTGTTCCTAGTCAATTCAACTGAGGTTTACTTCTTTCCTACGGTATTTACCCAACTAGTTATGGATATCAACCATGATTTAAGCCAAAATCATCCCACCTAAACACTCACCTAACTACTTTACTCCATTATACAGAAACATCAACTATCTGAAACCGAAACTACATTCAGTGATAAGCCTCTCCATTCTTTCCCTTGCAGTTTGGTTATCAGTTTCTAATCCCATCCCAAATTCCTACAGATTCAAGTAAGTGAAATGGCGAGGTTTTGTGTTTAGTAATAACCAATACAAAGCTCTTATGCCATTAGTGCTTCAGCTGTACAGAGACACAGTTACAGAGAAAGACAAAACCAAAACAGGAGTTGTGTTTCTGTTTGGTTCTTTCTAATGGTGAATTATTCTAGCCTCTAATCTTTCTCTAAAGTGCTTGTATCTTTCTTGAGTGTATTAGTTAAGTTCTAGGATCAATTACCATTCGATACAGCCCTTGTAAGTCCTCTGTAATGGGGTTACACAGAGAGCACAGGTTTCAGGAAGGAAAACTGAAACCAGAAACTACTTTTCTGTTATCTACTCTTCCAGCCCTTTCTGTTTGCTCACCAAACTGACTTCCTGTTTCTCCCAAGTGTTCACACTCTTAGCTAAGTTACTTACAAGATTCTAAGTTTACTCTCAATCCATTAACACACCAATACAACACCTGTACACAATCACCCCGATAACCCTCTGCTAATGGAAAATCTGAAGACTCAATTAGTGTATCTCTTTTCTACTCTTTCAGTTAGATTATTGACTGATTCTAATTCTCCCAAAGGACATGTCCACCTAGTGGATCATTTTAGAAATGTTTTAGATCCCACATACAGTCACTTCAACTTCTTAAAACTCCCCTGAAAACTCTTTACACAGGCGGCTCAAACCTGTCCAAACTGTGACCTGATCTGGTATGATTTTATTTCCTTCTTGTCTGTTTGTTTTGTCCCTCGATCTGGTTCCTACTTCTGCCTAAGTGTTTACCCACTTACTAAGCATCTCACCAGTAGTTTTAACCCCGAGGCAACCCAAAGAAACACTCATGTAACTCCTCTACAAGGATCTGAAAACTGAACAGAACCCTGTAATCCTGGAACCATGAAAACTGATATACATATTTATATATTTTTCTGCTGTTTTAGTATGTCAAATGATTCCTCTAGGTTGTCTAGCCGTCTAATTACATGTTTTAACATTGTTTTAACTTTAAAACAATCCCAAACAACTTTGCAAGTGTTACAGTATCATCCTCATACTGAACTAGGAACTGACCAATCTGAAACAAGGCTGAAACCTGAAACTGATATTTCTTTCCTCTTCTGTTTTTCTTTCCACCTATTGATCTGGGTTTTACTTTCCCCCTCACTACCTAGCCACTGTATTAAGTGTTTTATTAAGGTTTCAGTCTCAAAGCAAATCCCAAAACAATATTGTTAATGTAGTAGAAATCCAAACACTGAACTGGGAAGAAGCTGAAACATGAAACTGATGAATTTTCTTTGTTGTTCTGTTTCTGCTATCTAACCCATCTCCTATCTTCCCAACTTGTTTAGTGATATGTTTATGCATCTTAATACAGTGTTAAGATGTTACACAACCATTACCACTCTCTTATCCTCTGTAACAGAGTTATACCGAAACATAAATTTTTCTGAAACTGAACTAAAATCAGAAACTGATACTTTCTCTTGGTTTGTTCTTTGTCTGCTTTCTCAACTCATTTACAACTCCTCCTAGTTGTTGTACCCACTCAGTTATCATCTTATCAAGACTCTAAACTTAAGAACAAACCCAAAGCAGCTTTGCTAATGCTATTGAAATGTGTAACAGATTTGAAGTTTGACAGATTTTGTTTCTGTTCCCTGGTCATGAAATTAGTTTTAGAGATTTCTCACCACTGTGATATCTTAGTTGCCTCCCCTTGTTGATCTTTAGCATCTTAGTTAAGTATTTAGGTAAGGGTTTTATACTTAAAACAACCTAGTACACACTGATAACTCTACTCTAATTCCTTTATACAGAAACTGATAAAATGCAAACAGCAATTGTGACTTTCTCTGATTCTGTTTGGTCACGAACTGGGTTCCCAATCTCCCCTCACGTTTCCTAGCTTCCTAGTCAAGTGTTATGACATAATCTTACCCTCAACAATGTGGTTATTCCTACTGAAGCATGTTCATACAGAAACAAGAACTCAGAACTAAAGACTGAAACTGAAACAGGAGGATTTCAGAACTTGGAATCATAACCTGGACTATCCTCTTATTTGCTCACTGTCTGTCCTTCTAACTGTCTTACAACTCATACCAACATACTTACTTACTTAGTTAAGTGTGCTAGGAAGTTGCTAAACCCAAAACAATCTTGGTGCTGTTACAGAATTATCCTCACCCAGAGATTAGGAACTGAAGAGAACTGAAACTGTAAGATTGATATACTCTCCTCTGTCTCTTTTATTTATTTAATCAGGAATTTGACTTTCAGTCTCCCTCCAACCTTTCTTACCTAGTTAATAAGTGTTTAGTCCGGGTTTTTCCTTATAGACTGACCCAAGACAAATCTGTTAAAGCCACTGGGTGTCTCAATTCTGAGCTGATAAGAAACTGAAGTTATAACTGATGCCTTTTCTCCCATGTTCTTCTTTTCGTTTGTTCACAAATGAGTTTTTAGGTCCCCTTAATTTAAACCTTACTCCATAAGGTTTTATATGCTTAATTACTTAGGCCATAATTTAATTGATTATATGTCCAATCCATATTTAATTAAGTAGGGGTATTTCAGGTAATTACTGAATCAGAATTTCCACCTGCATGGTGCACTTGCTATTGTAAGCGCTATGACAAATCAAGCCACCGAAATCTCCATCTGTCTTGCGCACTTGCTACAGCAAGTGCAGCGACTGCAACTGCAACTACTACTAATTTTTAAATCTCTTATTTTATACCAAAATTTTCATACTTTTTCATACAACCTTAAGATTAGAAACCTATGCAACTGAAGAAATTATACAGCCACTGTATCGTAAACCACACCCGTTGAATTGTTCGAGAATTGACAGACAAGGCTTATTTGTCGAATACCATCAGTGTATACCCGCATTTAATGCTAATCACTACTAGTGATGAATGTTTAGTCCTTATGGACAAGCATACCCTTTATAGATGCACCACCGTCAGTGAGGATGGTTGGGAAGTGAAGAGCCAAGTTGCTCAAGCTATTATGCAATCTGCAATACATCCAATTAAATGGATGAGGGAATGAATATGAACTATGGATGAGATATGATCATGATAAACAAGGAGAAAAGGAATATGTGTGCACTCAATGAGATCGAATAGGAGAACCAATTTTGCTATATATAGCACTAATTTTATTTACACCGAGCTGAATAACACCGGCTTATGACACGAATTACCACTGATGCCACTAGGGCAATAACACTTACAACAAGATAACCGATAACAGGAACTAATAAACAACAAAAAAGAGGATATCCATCAAAGGGAGATTGACAACAGAATACTTCGCAATACCCGTGTGATAGACATTACCAGTTTACTAAACGAGGCATGGGACGACCGCACTCCGATAGGAGCATGTGGGCCTGACAGACTTATTTATGAGTTAGTCGGGTAAGTAGTAATGTATCAGTACGGTACCCCATGCAGGTAGACAAGTAGTTTTAGGAACACGAGAAGTAGTCAACTCCGTATTAAGGACAGTAATGCAAATCACCTCGAAGATGGACGAGAAGAGCCGCAGTTTAACCAACGGGCTAGAGAAATAAAGAACCTTCAACACACAGAGCAGTAGACAGTATACAGTGAAGACAGGGAAACCTTTCACGGACGAGAACACAAAGGAAAGAAACATGAAAACCCATTATGGACGAATAATATGTAGAATCCTCATAAGGATCGAGCAACTCTTGCAATCCAGAGGAAATCTACCAGATGATGTGAACATAAACGCGTGACTACGCAATGATAAGAGACAAAGCTAAAAACTAGGAGATACCTTAAGCAAGGAACAATGGACTTGGAATGTACGACTCACATGATAATTCGCTCATCTTATCTGTTGGACTCATTAGATATTACCTGCTGAGAGTTTACGCCTTTGCACTCTGTATGACTGAGTGTTTTGGTGTTGCACTTGTGCAGTTATTAATCTAGTGGGAATACGGAAGATGTGATAGATATCAACACGAGTGTGTATCAAAGAACTACAACAGTGTGATACTTCGGAACAAAACCACTTGGAGACACGGATGACAAGCTTTATCTCCGTGGACACGTAGGCTGGTACGTCTTAGTATTACTAAGACAAGTGCAAAGAGCACTAAATACTAACAATAGCCGATGTCATATTACACCTCAAGCTGAATATCAGTGAGAGAAGACACACGCATGTACGCTAGAGATCCAAACCAGAGGATGCACAGCAATGGAAAAAGGCAAACTGAGCCTATGTTCATTGGTCTGCACCTCAGTACGGAGTGAGTAGGCCCATTAGAATGAAATTGGGAGAGAGCACAAACAGATCTGTGCCTCACCCTTTATGTATTGTGGAGCCCGGAAGGGCTAGAGTCATAACCGTCTCTCTGATAGGAGGATAATCCACGAGTTGGTGAACTCTATGAGAGCCAAGTATCCAGTGCTCCTTGTTGAGCGGCTGTTGTATACTTGTGGGGTACGGGGGCGTAACCCTTTTTAAGGGGGGTAGAGCCTCTTGGTTGTGCACGTGTGTGCACTAAGTTTTGTTGTTACGTATGCATGGCATACAGTGAATTGGTGGTGTGCGGGGCATACGTGGTTTTGTTGGTTATGTTTGGTACGCGGGGCGTACGTTGTTGGTCTGTTTATGTGTGATGTGCACTTATATGTATGTATCTTATGAGATACCTGTTTGAATGTTGTATTTACACCCATGTGTGTAATACCTTTCTTATGCTACTTGTGATATATATATTTATATTGCTTTGTAGATGATTACATATGGTATCGCCTAGATACGAAATGAATCATTAGTTATGGAATGTGGAACGATGGTATGTTATGGACACCTCGGGGAGGTTGTCAGGGTTTGTAGAATTGATAGGAAATAATGGTGCTGATGGATCACCTATATCCATATATGATTGAACTAACGCCACAAAGAGATGGCTATGTGCTGTATAAGTGCAATACGATGTGTGTAAATGATATATCACATAGATATACATTATGGGAATCATGGGTAGTTATATATTTATATACGTACCTATTTGATTAAGCGACTTCGGGACGAAGTCTTTTTAAGGGGGGTAGATTGAAATACCCCAAACTAATTAAACATGGATTAAACATCTAATCACATTAATTAAGGCCTAAACAGGCGTTAAAAAGTCAATTGAGAACAACAATAGTCAAACACAAAGCAAGATATTGCACCCTTTGACTGTTTAGGGTAAATACATACCCAAATGAACTTTTTAGGACCTAAAACTTTGTCCTAAGCATATTAACACATTAAGGAACACACCACAATCATTGGAAAACACTCCAACACAAAGAACAAGCATTTACATGCTTCAAGGTCAAGTAGGGCAAAAATGTGCTCTAAGGAAACCTTAAAGGTCTAATGACCTCTATTTTATATAAAATTGGATTCCTAAGATCAAATATCATGTAAGGAACACAACAAAACTGTTCTCAAAGAAAACTGAGCTCAGAAACACCTTGCGACACAAAATGTGCACTAAAATACCTTAAAGCACGTTTTTGTGTATGAGCTCTAAGATAATGACTTTTTGTCACTTTAAAGACTAGAGTACATTCTTTATAACATTAATGTGACATGATAGACTATATTATAAAGTCTAAATCAAAGTTTAAAAATAAAATCAAAACGGGTAATTTTGGATGAATAGTACCCAAAAGTAACATTTAATTACTAAGTCTTAACCATGGTCAAATGTCATCCATTGACCAACCCAGCATTGCCACCCCATATTAGCTGTAATACCCATCCATTAAGCAACCTCTAAACAAATATCTAGCCAATCTAATGAGTCATCAATTACTATTACATAAAGTAACATTAATTAACATAAAAGCAAAATTAGCTTACCTTTCTCATTTGCCTTGCTTCCCAGCCGACACCAAGCCTCTTCATTCTCTCTTTTGCACCTCTTTGACGGTAAGAACATGCCAAGTTCAGAAGAGAACACCAATTGACATAGGTAAGCTTATTAAGTCATTTTATGTTCATTCTCTTCACATTTCTTTCCTCTTTCCATGGAGCTAAGCATCAACCATTTCCATCCATGGTTTTAGGTTGTTTTGGAGGTTAAAAGGAGGGTGAATCTCGGCTGTAACAAGGGAAGGAGGTGGAGAAATTTAATCTTGTTCTTAAGGTATAAAAATGCGCTTTAAGCACTTATCTTTTGATTCTCTTCAATTCCGGTTGTGAAACTTTGTTTCTTAGGATTATAATCTTCATCTTAACATACTTATTCAGTTGGTATATCAAGAGCTTCAAGGTATAGCCAAATCCAAGCCAAAAACACCATTTTTGGCATTTTAATCAAGGTAAAAATTAGCCATCTTCTAATCTGAGTTTGAAATACCCCAAACCTTGGTATGTTGTTTAAATGTTTAAATATGTTATCTAAAGGCTAAAAAGTGCCTTAGGAACATCAGTGTATAGTTTAAACCATAGCTAAAACACTAAGACACGGTGTGAGCAAAAACATGCTCTAAGCTTGGAGTGAACTTGGTTAGGACCCAAAGAGCCTACCAAGACTTGATAATATTTAATTATGACTTTATAAGGCTAATTAAGTCCTTAGGAAACCTTGGTAGACAATGAAACCAAACAAAACATAAATAAACACCTTAAGGTCAATATGGGCTAAAATGTGCTCTAAGCTTGGGATAAATTTGTATAAGACCTAAAGGTCATATCTATACCTTATAAATATGTTAAGGAACATATTAAATCAATTACCAAAGAAAACCAAGCTTGAAAACAGGTTAAAACACAAAATGTGCTTTAAGGAGTCTTAAAGCACGTTTTTGAAAAATTGTCTTGTAAATGAGTTTTGAGTGGCTAAATGTCCACCATTACTCTTAAATATATATGTGTACTATATAGTATCACATTTGGGTGGCTATATCAATGGGAAATCAAAAATTTCACTTCTATGTGCCTTGTTTTTGTGAATAGTGATTTTTATAAGCTAGTTTGTAACATATGTGGTTGTAAGTAATTTAATTGGTCAACAAAGACTATTATACCCCTGGGTGATATAAGGGGCCGGTTTTCATGTGTGACTCACCACATTTGAACAAAAAAATAAGTTAAGTAATGACAAAGCAAAAGTACTATTTGCTTTTAGCTTAAATATCTCCAAAAGCAAGTTTTATCTTCATTCTCTCATTTCCCTTCACTTCCAACGTCTTCTACCTCTCTTCTTTCTGTTCTCACGGTGATGCTACAGCAACAGCACCAAATGCCATCTTCCATTGCCAATATTTCTTAGCTCACTTAACCAAATCAAAAACAAACACCACCAATCTCTTCCTCTCATCAAGCTCTTCAATTCTATCCTTTCAAAATCCCAAGAGCTCCATTTCGGTGCCAAGAGGAATCACCATGGGAGGAGCTTGATCTTGTGTTTCTACATACTATTACTCTCCTTTGCTTCAAGGTAAGGAAACTCAAAGAAAAATGAAGTTTCCTTCATGTTTTTACCTTGACCGAAAATCACCATTAATGGTGCTCATTGTGTTGCTTTGTTCTAGCTCCATTTGAATCTTTCAAGGACTTGGTGGAGTCCTCTCTTGGTAGATATTCCAATTCCCTTCAAAGATCAAGGTAAAACAACTACATTAATGTTTTTGGAACAATGTAAACCTAGGGTTTACAATGAGATGAAGCATAAAGCTTATATACTCATTTCAATGTTGGTATATTGTTTAGTAGTTGCCAAGGAATCAAATACCTTACCAGTTTTGTAAGGAAACAAGAAAGAAGTTTGGGTGGAAAAGAGGTAAATATACTAACCTATTGTGGTTAAATGCCTTAGGAGAAATGAGCTTATAATGCTTGTTAAAACTAACTAAAGAGCAAATGGTGAATGACTTAGTAAAGTGTTCTCAAGGAGACTAGTAAAAGAACATATGTCTTGGTGTATGTATTTGCAGGTCAAAGGCATATATATTGTGGAAATTCAGTGTTTATGGTTTATGCAATTTAAGGGCCTAAGTGCCAAGCAATTTAAATTGTGCACTATATTGTGATGTAGTGTAAATTTGGTGAAGTTTGGTGTGTGATGGTGTTCTTGATGGTTTTAGGTGTTCTTGAATGAAATAAGGTAAAAACCTAAGTGTTTGGATGTGAGTATATACAAGAGAAGCTATGGCCAAATTTGGAAAATGTGTAAGAAGTTCTAGGTGTTTTAAGTAAGTTTTGGTGGGTTAGGTAAGATGTGAAAAAGGAGATTTAGTTAGTAAGAAAAGAAGTTTGAGAGATGATGTTAAGGTGTAGAGGAAACACCTTGGAGTAGTGGTCATCATTGGTGAAATACCACTTAGAAGTCTTAAGGAGGAAACATTCCAAGTGCTAAGAATTTTGTAAGAAATTTGTGAATGATAAAATGGTTTTGGTGTGTGATTTAAAGAGTTTAGTACATGTCTTAAGGTGTGTTTGAAGTGCCCCAATGAGGTTAGGGTGTACTAGGTTATATGGGGTGAAGTTTGGAGATGAATGTAAAAAGGAAAACAAGGGTCTGGGGCAGACCGAACTTACGACCGAACTTGCAAGTTCGGTCGAGCCCAGTTTACCCTGCGAGAATTAGTTTCTGGAATGGACCGACCTTGGGGACCGGACTTGCAAGGTCGGTCGGGCTTGTATTTTCTGTACGGATTAAGTTACTGGAATCGACCGAACATGCGACCGAACTTACAAGGTCGGTCGGAGTAGAAAATTTTGACGGTAAAGTGTTCTGGAATGGACCGACCTTGTGCAAGGTCGGTCGGACCAAAAATGTTGTTTATGGTTATAAAGATGATATTTGGACATTAGAATATACCTAGGAACATTAGGTAAGTTTATACAATTAATGGGGGGAGAAATAATGCAACAAGGTTTGAAAAATGCAATTTTACCAAGTCTGTAGCTTTGGTCCGGGACCTAGGTCATGGTTCAAGTCCCGGACCAGGGGTGTAAAATAGGCCGAGAGTCACATAAGGATGTGGTCCGGGACTTAGGCCTTGTATAAGGTCCCGGACCACCCCATTTTAAAAGGCCGAGACTTGAGTAAGCATATGGTCCGGGACTTAAGAAGAGGACCAAGTCCCGGACCACCATAAAAACATGGTTTTAGGTTATTAAAAGATGTCTAATGATGGGGATTGATGGTTAATGGTGTTATAAGGTTGTTTAAGACATGTTAGGTGAGTTATAATGACGGTTTGGTGAGGGAAAAGTTGTATTAAAAGGTAAAAATAAAACAAGTTAAAATGTAAAGTTATGTAACTAAGTTAACGGGGAAAAATTATAAGCATTAGACCTTAAATAATCATGCAACCCCGATGTTAATAAAAACACATGTGATGTTAACAGTTGTTCGAGAATTGCTCGAGGAACATAAGTGGACGTGGTAAAGTGGACTCCGGTGACAGGTATGGTTTTCTTGCAACCTGTGTCCTACCGGATTACACCGGCTTGTATGCCAATGTGTTTTTCTGAGTGTTTGCCACCTTGTAAGATTAAAACATGTAATGAGTTTATAGTAATTCATTTATGTGGCGCATCTGGTCTCCGATACCGTTTAACCTCAAATAAGTGTTGAACCTTAGCTAACTGGAACTAGGAACACGAGAGAGATCGGTATTCGGAGTTAACGACCCAAACCTTGGGAACGTTCTAACCACGACTATATGTGAGTTAGTTGGATATTGTTGTTGTATGCAGGTGTGTGAACCTCCCTTGTGTGCTTAACTCGGTTATGATACCGTATGGTGTGTGGATGTGGTAGGCTCCATAATGGATCTCTAACTACTTATTTATAAGTATATATGTACTAATGGGGGGTGAGGAGTCCGGTCATGTTCCGGCCACGCGTGTGAGGACGGGAGTCGATGTCATATCCGGTTCGGCTCTCTTGGTGTATGTATAGGTTGTATTCCAATTTGGTTTCTACCTTCCCTTAGCTTATCCAAAGCTAGTTTACTGACTCACGTCGGGCCACAGGGGCATACAAATGTTATTTCGATGTGCTTGGGATTACTATATCCGACACACCTTGGGTTTAAGTTAACCGTTCGATATAACTGAACGGTAACGAGGTTGGTAACGAGCTTAGCATGAGATTGGCAATAGTCTCTAGGCTCACTATGTATACTAACTATGGTGGAAGGTTCCTTGTGTGAACCGATCTTATGGTGTTTTGTGTTGTTATTGTGCTAGGCAATTTCCCTTGCTATGCTATGATATGTATACGTTAGGTGTTTAAAATGAATGCGATGTTATCATGTGTACGTCGAAACGAGAAAGGTGTTGTTATGTTTTGTTATGTGAGGAATGTGATATGTTGTAAGATATGGAGTGTGTGGATCATGGAAATGAATCCCAGTTTGTGCCAAGAGGCATTTAAGGATAACCCGACTTAAGGGTAAGTGTCGTCTATTAAGGAAGTAGCTTCGTTAGAGGAGGAACACTCTAGGGATAATGAATACCATGAGTGATTCATCAAGTAAGAATGTATTATCCGTTTGTTGAGCCCATTGAGGCGAAATGTTTTGTGTTGTGTGTTTACAGTTGCATGCATGATTTAAATATAATCAATCGCATGCTAAGACGACAATTAGTTGTGCGTGGCCCGGTAGCATGTGGGCTGCGGGATTACCATACCAGCAAAGGTGCTGAGCCCCTTGGGGGCCACCCTTTCTCTCCTTTTCTATTTCAGGTACAAGGAGCTGGAAGCCGTTCGAGAGTAGGACGGGGTAGATGGTTATACATGGGTAGCCATTTAAATGACGTAAGCATTGTAGGCATAGTAAGACCGAAATTGTTATCGGCATTAGTTTGTAAATACTCAGTACGGTTGGAATGTATAAAGTATATGGGTTGTTGTTAAGGGAAGCAAATGTAACGTGTAGTTGCTCGGGAATCTAGTCCATTAGACCGATACAAAGTACATGTATTAGCCTTGTTAGCCACGTGGGTGGTTAACGGCGTGTAACACCATTGAAATAAGTAATGTGATGAGTTGAATTTTCCGCTGCAGTTTGATGTTATGTGTACGGTGGTAGTTGGGGTGTTACAAAAAGTTATACCAGTTTTAAAGCTTGGTTTAGTAGCTCTTTTGATGCTCTTTACCTTTTGTATAAATAGGCCCAAGATCATCCATACTTGCCTTGTTATTCTAAGGTAAATTTTACCTTGAAAATTTACATTAAACACTTATTATGGTTAGATCTTGCTTGGAGACTAATCATGCCTTAATTGCTGTTTGAAAACATGTAAATAATGTTGTGGAAAACTTATCTCCAAACAGCCGTGGACAAACAAGGCCTAAACTTGGCAAAAACAAGGTATAAATCACTTAAACCTACACTTGGTATATTAATATGTGTTTATACATATGTGTATATATATGCCTTGAGTGAATGAGTTTATTAAGGTCTTATTTTGACCTTAGGTGATTAAGGAATGGTTTAGTAAATTTATATAAGTAATTAACTAACATAATTGTCAAATTTAAGACATTATGTGGAAAATTGGTAAATATGGAAAACTATGTGGTAAGGCCAAGAGTTTAAAGCATTTTTAGGCATTTATGTGTAATTTATTTTATAAGCTAATGTTTGTAATAAGGCCATGTACTTTAGGCCATTTTATTTATGTATTTATAAGGTTTTAATTAAGTTTAGGTAATATATATATATATATATATATATATAATATTACCGCATAGTATAAGGGGTTAAAGTGTAATTAAATTAAACTTGGGGGTAAATATTAATAAAGCCGAAAATTAGAGGTTTAAATGAGTTTAAATAAAAATTATAAGATTTTATAAAGTTTTGGGGTTAAATGGTAATTTCTAGAAAATATGGGTACAAACCGTATTATATGGAAATTGATGGTCAAGGAAATATTAAGGAGGTCAACCTTGACCATATGGTAGGTTTTGACCAAATTAGATAAATTAAATAACTTATTTAAGGTTTTATAATAAGATAAGTATTTAATTGTAACAATTTTATAACATATGTGGTAAATATGATATTACCGAAAGTTAAGGGTGTAAAATGGTATTATAAACACCCATGGGCTATTAGGAATTTTTAGGAATTTATTGGGTTGATTTTGGAATTAAGATAAACTATATATGTATAATATATAGTTATTATGTCATTGTGACACTTTGGGTAAATATAAGTGGTGGAATAGTAAATACCGAGATTATAAGGGTTAGGAATAATATTTATAACCCTTTGGTGAAATTTGGTGATTTTTAGAATAATATAAGAGTATTTAATAAGATATATGTATACTATATAGTTTTAATGTTATTATAAAACTATATGTTATAAATTGGGCCAAATGGCAATTATAGAAACTTGGTGGGTTAGAAAAATAATTTAGAACAGCAGATGGGTCTGTTCGAAAATTATAATATCATATAACCATAGGTTATATTTATATCAAGGTTTAAAATGTTATAATATATGATATATATTACATAACATTATATAAGTGGTCAAAATATAAATTTGGAAAGTTAAAAGGGTTGGAAATTAATTAATAAACATACATGGTCTGTTCGGAAATTTTACAAAATAAAACCATAGGTTATACTATTTTATAAGTTAAAAATGTTATATTATATGTTATATATAACATGGTATAAATTATGGGGTGATTTTGTAATTAAAGGAAATAAAAATATCATATTATATGATATTAGTATATGGTATAACATTACATAATGTTATGTGGTCAAAATGAAATTAAAATAAAGATAAGGGCTGTACCGAATTATTAAGGTTAGAAATATGAATTTTAGACTATGGTCTATAATGTTATAAATGTTATAACAATTATATGGTTTAAATGGAATTAAAATAAGTAAGGATATTCACATTAAATGATGTGACAAACTATAAATAAATAAGATTTATAAACTAAGGTATTTATTGATTAAACCTTAGGAGTTGTAATTATACAACATAAAATGTTACATAATATTAGGATAATAATCTTAATACAAGTTGTATAATATAATACAACTAATGGGAATAATCATCTAATATAAGATGATAAAATGTAACATATAATATAAGAGTTGTATAACTCATGAAACTTACCTGTATGGTAAATATATACATATACAAGGATAATGTATATACGGATGGATATATATTGTGGTTGGAAACCATATAATATAATGGTGGTGGTTATTACAAAAAATAGTTACAAACTATAAGTTATAAGTTTTTGGAATGCAAAAATAATTTGCTAAGATAATGGATTATATAATACTATGTATTATAATGGATGGTGGGAGAATGATACAATATGATAAATAATACAATATAATAAGTCATGCATGCATACATGCGACTATAGGTTATATACCTAAATTAAATGATGGATAAGATTAAAGAAATATAACAAATTAAACTTAATAGTCGAAACATTTTGACATACGAGTTTTAGTAACAAAGCAGACCGGTTTAAAGAACCCCGTAACAAATAACTGTAGAAATCCGGGGATGAACTGTCGGGGTTACTTGTTATTCGGAAATACCGGATGTAGTTAGTCATGGAGACTGACATATAGTTTATTACCGTTTAGATCATACTTCAGACGGGGGCGCTTGACGAACTAGTGGTCTACACTGCGCATCCTAGGTCTTGGTGAACGGTATGTAAAGGGGTTTTGATTCGAGTTGTCCTAAGGAATTCCTTGGGCTCGGATTTGGTTGATATCACTTGTGTGTTAAGTGTTTTGGATACGTGTATGTGATTATGTGTGTTACTGCATTAATTATTTATGCACGAGCGTCCCACGGGACTAACACTACGTCGACTATAGATCGGCTTATATAAACATACATATACGTTATTGTGATGACAAGACAGTTACTTGATTTAATACCATAGTATTAATATTAAGTATATGGCAACCTAAGTAAAACACTTAGGAACGAGTCACGACATTGTCGGTCTCTAGAGCATGGATCTCGAACATGAATATGACCTAGATTACTTCTAGGTATGCGTGAGACCCATTGGGCAGCTAATTAATAATTATATTCTCCATAAGACTAAGAGCATATCTTAAACATTATGAGAGAGAGTTGGTATGAGTTGAGGTGAGGAATCCCGGTAGTTTACGAACTACTTGGTTACGCATTTGTGATCACTGAGGGGTTCCCGATCGGGTTCCGCTCCAGGTTTATACCCAACAAGCCCTATTTGGATCGTGAGTCAGGTGGCTACGGCCTTTACATGGACGCCTTACGAGGTAAAGAGAATAGTCAGGGGCCTCCGGACCTCTGGTGAAATGAGCACCTTTGTGTGTACGGGAGGACTACTGTCCATGGTGAGGTTATCGGGTTGTCTTAACATGACGTCCAACTAGTACTTAATTAACATGGTTTGGATGGATGGGGCCTTGGAGGCCAAATTAAATTAACAAAGGATGGTGTTCGCTATGGCGTTTATTCAATATTATTATTCGATATGTTCGATATACAATTGTTGTTGTGATATTTTATGACGGTTTGAATTGGATGGATGGTTAAGTGTTTATGAATATTTGGATGGATGATTATGTATATTATGCATGTTTATTACAGTATGACTTATAACTGTAAAATGGAAAAGCATGAAACCAAACTAATAATAAGATGGTTAAAATGGCTAAGTGACCATTAGGGTCCAGGCCCGGCATACTCAGCGTTTATCGCTGATACTACACTCATTATGCAGGTTGTTGATTATTGTCGAAGCCGAAGTGCGGGAACATGGTAGTTAGAGTCTACTTTAATTACCGCACATGGAGTTTGTTTGTATAACAATGTAGATGGTGAATTGTATTATGGTACGATTATGTATATTTGGGATTTGGGTAGTCGCTCACTTGTCGACGTTTATGGTTTATGGACTTAGTATGATGTATAGGAGTTATCTCGTTATCACAGCGGTTAGCAGTTTGTTTTTTGTTGGTTGTTGGATATAGTTTGGCTTCGTTACTCGCATGGGCGAGTAATGGCCGGTGACACCCGAGTGAGTATTGTTGTTGTTATTATTTCTTCCGCTGTAAGACGTTTTATTTATTGCTACGAGAGAGATTGTTACGTGTTTAAGGAGAGGGGTGTTACATCGACAAGGGTCTTAGAGTGATTTCCAAGGCTTAATAATGCCTAAATAATATATGGGAACAATTTCCAAAGAAAACGGATCCATAAAACGAATTAAAAATGCTAATAAAGCTTTAGCGCACGTTTTTTGAGAAAACCTGAAAAGGTGACTTTGAGTGGTCAAATGAACCCGTAAAAATTATAGTCCATTAAATAACTATAATTAAGCATTAATGGAAGCTTAAGAACCATTAAAATTAAAGAAACGAGAAAATTCCAGAAAACGGGCCCGGTTAGTGAATAGTGCTAAATCGGGTAAATTAACGAGTGTTTTCTGTAAAAGACGAAAAACGCACCAGCTTGCATATATATGTGAGCCGGTTTTAATAGGTGAGTCAGCCCTCACACACACTAAATAAGTAAAGAAAAGAAGAAAAGAAAAAAGAAAGAAAGAAAAAAAGTAGAAAAAGGTAACTACCCTCTCTCCCCTCCCTCACTTTCTTTTCTTCCTTCTCTTTCCTCCCTTTCTCCTTCCTCCAGCCAGCTCCCCCCTCCTCTCTTATGGTTTTCACGACTTTAAGGCGGCTAAAAGAATTCTCCACGATTGGGCAGGAGATATTGATGACCGAAAGAGCACTACTGGTTTTGTATTCTACATGGGAAACAACGTTTTCGTGGAGTTCAAAGAAACAACCGATTGTCACACTCTCCACATGTGAAGATGAATATGTCGCTGCCACATCATGTGTTTATCATGCCATATGGTTGAGAAGAATGTTAAGAGAATTAAAGACATTCCAAGAGAAGGCGACGGAGATTTATGTTGACAATAAATCGGCTATTGCTCTAGCCAAGAATCCAGTGTTTCATGAGAGGAGCAAACACATTGACACGAAGTATCATTTCATCCGTGATTGTGTTGCTATCAATGAAGTAGAGTTGAAGTTCGTGAAGACCCATGATCAAGTCGCAGATATTTTCATGAAGCCATTGAAGAAAGACGTGTTTAGCAAATTACGTTCAATGTTAGGAGTCATGAACAATTAAGTTTAAGGGGGAGTGTTAAAAAATATAACTTAAATTGTTCAAGAGTCATGTTTATAAAGATATGTCTTTATGTAAAGTCACACCCTTTCTAAGAGTAACATCCAAGAGTCACTTGCTACCATTATATAAGGATGGTGTTGTTGTAAGCATTTACACAAGTCATCAATCAAAGATATTTACTTCCTCTTTTTATGCCTGAACTTTCCTTCTTTTTTGATACCAGTTTGTTGGGAGAAATAGGAGATAGATGAAGAGGAAGTAAATATGTTTGATTGATGTTGTTTGTTGATCATTTACACAAGTCCTTTAAATTATGTTAACTCATGATCTAGTTAACAATATAAATAAATACGAAAAAGAATTGTTTAAAATCAATATATATATATATAAACATGATGTGGTATATGTCAACTTTTAATTAGTTTAGATAAAAAGGATACATTACCCTCTTAAAATAGAAGGATATCCAAGCACACACCTTAATTAAAACCACCATAATGATGCTCTAAGACCAAAAAATCCGAACATTGGACCTAGATGTAGTAGCTTGGTTATTGCTGAAATGTGCTTGTATCAGTAGAGAAAGAGTTCAACACCCCCAATAGCTGTAAAGATATATAGTCCCAGCTCGAAAACTACACAACAATTACATTATAAAGCTTTCTACCACCTCTATTACACCAATTGCTGGTAACTGATAATGGATTACCTTTTCCATGTACAAACAAATAGATTAGAGAATAGAAAACAATTTTTGTTCTTTCATTCCCTTATTCTTCTAGTGAATTCGTTATATTCTCCAATCAAACCAAACTTTCATTGAAAGCGTCAATAAAACTCACCATTATGGGAGCAGGGACAATCCGCATCACTGGATCCAATGGTAGCACAAAAGTTATTATTATTGTACTATAAATCCACACTGTAATCTGCGCGCACATCGTGATTTCTGAATGGAAAAAACTTAGCTACAAAATCCGACACACTGTTCCCTATTACTTTCCCATGTGATGATCAAACAAAAAAGTGATAGATCAAACCATAGTATCTGTTTTGACTGGGTGATTTCCAGCAAATTAACAAACTTTTAGCTTTCATTCAGATTAATTTCCGTTTTTTTTATAGTACTAACAAAAACATGTTGATTAATTTAACTCTCAAAAGTGGAAATGAAGATCAGATAAACTACAAATCAATCTCTGTGACTGTCTCTCCCTCTTCTTTTTTTAGCACGCCTGCCTAGAAGGAATGTTTTCAGGGACCACGCGGAAACATCGATACGTCAGATCTTCACTTTTTCTACCTCCATTCATGGGTATTACTAATATCGAAATGGGAGACTGAAAAGAAATCGTACATAAGAAAAAAAAAAGCAAAATCATTAAGACCGGCCAAACAGGTAATTTCAATGATGGAAGTCACTTGGATTGAAGAAAAATGGTGCACCAGAGAATGATCGATCGTCGTCAAATCTTATTGGATTATTATTATAGAATAATCATCATGATTAGGTAACCCTTTGTTGCGGCAGGTTAAGCTTAAGATTTGAAACTCTAGTTATTTAATTTGGTAATTCACATGTATGACCTGTGTAATGTAATGTAATGGTTGCTTCACTTACTCGTTTCTATCCACCATTTTGTTGGTTTTCATCGAGAAGCTAGTGTTTGGAACATTCTCATAACTTGTGGGAATATTATATATATTTTGGTATATTTAATACAAGTGTTTGGTACTATTAAATTAAAATGAATTTTGAAATGGGTGTTTTTGGTATTACTTCAATTACTATTTACAGACCAGCGTACGATGCCAAGGGAATGATTCCTTTGAAATTTCCAGAGACTAGAGATCGATGAGGTATGAAAAAAAAGGAGTAGTAGAGATAGATCTGACTAGCTGCTACTAGCTAAGCTAGTTGTTTGTCTTTCAGTTGATATGCTTTTCTATCCTTATTGGTTAACTGGGAATTAATTCAAAAGTGGGTTTCATGGCTGGAAGATTCTTGATTCTTTCTTTCTCAATCTGAATTGTACCACTCTCTCTCGGTCGGGATAAGGAAAGAAGTCAGATATGCCATGCCAATTACCAGTCCGTCGGTCGAATCGATTGATAGACAGGCGGAAACGACAATCATTCAAAATATATTGGTGAATACTATTCACACTAAGATATTTGTAATGATTTATTATTTGATAATATATTTATATAACCAACCCACTTATTGTTTGAATTAGTGGGTCTGTCTAAGTAGGAAAGACTATAGTATACTATGAGATTAGCTGCTACAGGTAGCTAGGGGAATGATGGAAGTACATTATTATATATTAAAACTAGAATGACCCACTTGACTTTGTATGTATTGATAATCGAACCGGATTAGCATATATCATGCAAAAATTGATTGACAAGTAATTAAACCGCAGATATGCATTATTAACAAAAGCAAATAGAGAGGGTATAGCTAGCTCATCATGACTTGACGCCCAAAGAACACTGATATATAGAAGAAGAAGATGTGAATATATATTAGTGCCAACAAATTTGGTCTTTATATTCACCACTTCTTCTACTTCTTCCCCATTTATATCCAGAAAAGCTAATTAATTAGAAAACTACATACACAAGTTCAGAGATGGGAATCTTAATACAATACAAAGAACCACACAACAAAATATGGCCAGAAAGTTGAAAAGACATAATCTTTATCTATATATGTATATCCTAGGATGTTAATTAGCTCTCATCACGAACAACTTTCTTCCAGTCATGCATCAACCATCATGAAAAAAGAGAGATTAGAATTTTAAAAAAGAAACGAAATTACAAAGAACCTAAGACGAGGAGGAGGAGAGGAGCGTCTCTTGGCGTGGCGAGCAAACCAAACCAAATTAAAACAAAACAACCTCGGGATCTACTCGATCGATTGATGGAGTCATTAATAATGTGCAATATTCTTCAAAAAAAAGGCTTCTTTGTTTAAAGTTTCACCATGACGTACCTCCACCACCACCTCCTCCTCCTCCAAGCATGCTATTAATCCAATACCCATGACTTGATCCTTGCTGCTGCTGCTGTCCACTTTTCTGAACAACTTCATTAATTGATGTATTACCACCAGCAGCAGCACCACCACTATTTCCTGCAAGTTTACTATTAATATCACCAAACGGAAACAAAAGCCTAGCACTCCCATCATCACTCCCATTATCTTGATGCTCATGATCAGAAAACCTAATATTGTTATTCGGCGTACCACCACCACCACCAATCCGATCTTCTCCTCCATGCGCATTTCCGACACTATTATGATGATGATGATGATGATGATGAAAACCCATCATTAAATCAGGCTTGAATTCCTGTAAACCAGGGAATCCTGATACAAACATCTGGTTATTAGATTCCTGTAATGACATTGTCATTGGGACAAAAGAGTTTAACCCAGTTGAAGCCATCCCTGTCCTTAACAATTCCAAGGCAGAAAGTGGAGGACCACCTGAAGTACTAATACTTGTTGAAGAAGCTGAACAGTTAGATGTCCCACTATTAGCACTTGGACTGTTGTTGGTTAACTCAACTTTAGCACTCTTGTTGTTCTGATGATGATCAATTGTAATACTACCGCCTTTAGTATTCGGGAATTCCGCTATGTGTTGTTGAAACAAAGTGTAATCTTGAGGGTTTGGTGGTGTGGTAGTTGATGAGAATGTAAGATTAAGATCATGTCCATGAAGATGATGGGGATGGGGATGGATCATTTTATTAGGGTTTTGATGATTAAGATGATGATGATGAGGATTACTCATATTAATTAAGTTTGATAAAGAAGGACCAAGTGTAGGGTTTAACTCAGACAACATTGCCATTGATGAAGAAGGTGATGATGATGATGAAGTAGTAGTTGTTGGTGTTGTTGTTGATGATGTAAATGATTGAGATGCTGATCTTTTGTTTTTCCTTGAACCACCACCTACTGGAACATTTCTAAGAGATCCACCTTGTGTCCAATACCTTCTACAAGTCTTGCAGAAATAACGAGGCTGTGTTAAGCTGTAATTGTTGTAGTAGCAAAACTTGGTGTTTGTTGAGTTGCATCTTGGACAGTTTACGTTTTGTTCCTTTTGTGGTCTTGCTGCTGCTGCTGCCGCTGTCGCTGCCGTACCTCTTCTTTGAGGTTCTGATGATACACCTTGTTGTTGTTGTTGCTGGTGATGGAATTGTTGTTGTTGAGGGGGGGGTGGTGGTGGTGGTCTTGCTGATGAATTTGTGGTATTTGGAGGAGCCATTAATGCAATCTCTTCCATAGATCTTGCTAAACCAACCTAGGAGCAGAAAGAGATGGAGCAAAACAAATTACTAATCACAAGATTACTATAGATCGATTGAGTTTCACTAAACAACAAATAAGCTAGGAAAAGGATCAACAATTAAAATAGATAGCTCCAACTTGTAGAAATCATAAGTAATTACATCAAAGTGGTGGGTGGTTTAAGATATTAATAGACAAATTAACACAAGAATAAAATTTCAGCAATTATTTCCTCAAAACTTTCTACTTGAAGTGGAAAATGGAAGTTTTTGGGTTGGAAATTAGGAGAAGCTAGATAAAATTCATCATTACTAACTTGTCACCTTTTGCAACTGGTTCTTCTCCAAAAACAAACTTTTTCTCTGTAGCCATCATCACATAAACAAAATGGAGAAAAAGAACACAAGTGCATGTACCAGCCGGCCGGTGTTTCATTCAATAACGACTCTAGCTAGAACACAACACCTTAATTGGAAAAGCTTCCAAGAAACAGAATTATGTACAAGTAAAAAAAGTGGGAAAACACAATATGTGATGTTTATGTAATTTTGCTAGCTAGCAACCTTATTATCCCCAGCAAAAGCTACAAACCAAAAGGGGAAAAAGGAGAAAAAAAGAGATGGAAAGTAGTGAAGAGAAACACGATTGGATCTTGATCAGCTTTCGGTTGTGAACAACTTACTTCCTTGATGGATAAGCCAAAAATTAACCACAAAGTGAAAAGGGAAACCAAAAAGAAAAAAAAAAAGAAAAGCTCAAACTTACAAAAGGAGAGAAACAAAAGGCAACAAGAAGAAAATTAAAAGTTTCAAACTTTTTCCATATATGGAGACAACATACCTGTGGCCATTGAGCAGCATCCATATCCTGATCAGAAACTCTTCAAACTAGTGTGTGTGTGATGTTGGTGGAAGGAAAGGTGAACAAAAGAAAAGTAAAGGGCACAGAAGATGATCTATCTCTTTATAAAGAGAAAAGGAAAGACGAGAACAAAGATATCAGAGAGAATTCAGTTAACAAAACCTGCCTGCACGCAGTCCCATTTCCTTTGTCTGAAACTATATCTTATGTGAATAAATATGACCTAATCGAAAATACAAAAGAGTGGAATGTTTTGTGGGTTTTGTTTGTTTGCTTCCTTGCAGCTACCTGACCTCTAGAAATTTTTTTTTTTTTTTAATTTCATGACGTAAGAGAGTAGTCCTCGTCTTGTTCCGTCATTTTAAAATTATATACATAATCCCATGGACATCATTATTCCATTTCATAATCATAATTCACATGTAATAAAGATGAAACATCAAAGAAATTCTGGGTTTTGGGGTATGGTGGGGTTGGGTGGGGAAAGAAGGGTTTAGTGCGCTGCATAATAATAATATGCCCTACAATTATTTTATTTCGATGGTGGAATCATGATCTGTGTTTGCCGTGAGTGGGGTTTCTGCTTTTTTGACCTCTCCCTGATATGCAGAAGATGGGGGGAAAAGATAGTAGACGACTCTTTTGATTCTTTTGTTCCTTGATACAATGTGTCACGCCCCGCTCTTATATATTATACTCATATTTGTGTATGTTTAGTCATTAATTAGCTAATGCGCGCTTACAAACTAAGATATCAAAGGACAAAACAAAATCAGTGTGAACTGAAATCTGGGGTGTGTACGTAGTACTTGATTTTTCAGTTTTGAGTATCCTCATATATATAACAAGTGATGAAATAAGATCTTAATTCAGCCACAACATCAACTTGGGTTGTGTATTGATTCTTAAACTATAGAAGATGCATCTAGCTAGTTCTTGTACTATCTGAGACCAAAAACATTGCGTATGAATGTTAAGCTGCAATATAAGCAAGTTTTAACTAGTTAGTCTCATTCACCTAAAATAGATCGATACTACGTTTTCACTCCAAATTAAAATATTAATGTTAGGTTTTTAAAACATGGTTTTTATATTGTTATTGTCATCTAATTAATTACCTACACTACAGTGATCAGTTATACTTTTTCTTCTTTTCATCAGGATTTTATTACGTTTTTATATTGTATATAGTCATGAAGGTAGATAGAAGTTGATCATTTGGAGGGTTCGTTTGTAGTATTTCCTTAAAACCTTTTCTGTTGCTTAATGGTTTAACGCCACGTTTATATAAAAAAAAAATGTACGTGACCGGTAAAGAAAGCCAAAGCACGGCTAAATCTAAGTGAATTCGTTTTAAAAGTTTCATGTTTTAATCAAAAGCTCTTATTTGGTTTAGTGCCGTGACTTTTTAGCATTCAAAAAAAGCTGCACCAGACTAGAGGTGGAATTGACAGAGTAACTATTTCTTTTGTTTTTGTACCCAATAGATGCAACAATGCACTTTTTGATTGATGGAAACTTGTAAGTTGCAATAATCATGTACATATATAATCGCACACATTTTTTTTCGAAACAAACCATATCATTACATCAGTACATAATTGAGGTTGTGATAAACCTAAACAATAGGTAGTTAACATAAATAAAAGTGGAAGATTCATCATCTGGCGCCTAAATAGCACTTAGATAAGATATGTTTCGGACTGACTAGAAACACCGCGAGCACACCAAGCTTGTAACACCTATTTGGGTAACTGTCTAACTAGACCTCAAGTCATTCGGACTTGAAAACTAGCTTTTTTTTTTTGAAAACATTACAGAAAACTAGCCTTTTTAAGTCTGTTGTGTCCTGACTTGAGCTTGTCGTAGTCAACTTATATGTATCCATACAAACCACTTATAACTACTCATATCCCGATGTGGGATGGGTATCACAAAGCTCGTTTACATCACCATCAAAGGTAGTTATATCAAAACTAAATTACCTAAGTAGAGAAGGCACCCCTGTAGGATAGAGTACCATTAAGCGATCAAAAGATATTAAAATAAAATGTAAGTTAGCTATAGGCTCCTTTGGATGAACCAGATCAACCACTAAAGGTTGGATTACATCCACCCAATTCACTGCCTTCATCTTAATTGCACCCTGTTTCCTATCCATACATTCCACCTATATTCTTGCACCGCTGTTGTCAACTTCATCAACTTGTGTTTTACATTACTGGCGAGAAGGGCTTTACAGCCATAGTATCGCATCCATTTTGTAACTGGTATTACCAGCAATCTATCAAAAAAAAATACCATAAAGTCCACATGCAAGGACCTTACCTCCAATTCCCGTATTCTCCACCAACAAGAGTTCAATCACCACCTCTATAGAGACATGTAGATTTGGCATTCGAAATAAGCAATTCCCCAAAACTATAAAGACGTGCAAGCAAACCCTCTGGACGTCAAGTTTGATCCCAAAAGTTGAAATCAACAAAATAGGAAAAGAAATAGTTGATATCACATGTGAAGCGGAGAGCAGATAAATACCAATCCCCGTTGAATCGTAGACTATGATGGAATTCACCGTTGTTCCACCAACAAGCCAAAGATGGCAAGGAAAGTGAGAAAAGAAGAAATCACCAACTAATCTCAGCCCTAGAAATGGAAGTATAGCGGGGAAAGTTCCAATTCGAGCCAGTCTTGGCTTGTCAGAAATCCGGAACATCCATATGCAGAACAAAATGTGAAAAATTGTCACTGAAAATTGGGGAATAAGGGAGATAGAGATTCAAGGAACATGCTCTTTAGCTGATCAGAATCTTTCAGCCTTCCACCGAATCTGGGAGGGGCTTTGTGAACCTAGAGTGGAGATTACTCTATGGTTAGCTCTGATGCGTAGGTTAGTGACTAGAGAATTTCTCTTTGAAAGGGATATTGTACCCATTGGTGGAAGCCTATGCCCCTGGTGCCGAATAGAAATGGAAAGACTTGAGCATGTCCTATTTTCGTGTGTTAAAATTGCTGGAGTTTGGAGACAATTACTTTTTTGGTGGAATATTCCTTTCTCGTTCCCGAGTGAGGTGAGGGCAATATATCAAGCTTGGTTTGATGTTGCGATACAAGGAAAAGCAAAGAGAATGTGGAAGTCTACATTTTGCTACGGTATATATTATATATGGATGCAACGAAATGGAGTGATCTTCAAAGGCGAATCGCTTGATGTATCTAAAGTGGTAATGCAATCCAAGTTAGGGGTATGGAGATGGACCAAATATTGGTGGAAAGATTTTCCATTGTCTTGCGGCATTTTTCTTGGAGTGAGGTCACTTAAGGATTTTGTGTAATGTGTGAGTTTTGCGAACAAGGTTGTTGTTGTTTCATGTATTTGGATTTATAGGTTGTATTTGGATGTGGAGGGTACTCTTTTTCCTCTTTAGGCTTTTTCCCAAAGGGTTTTGCCTAGAGAGGTTTTAATGAGGCCCAACAATTCCCATCCACCTGAATTTTCAGGTTTTTTATTAATATAAGGCGTAAGCCCAAATTATCTAAAAAAAAAAAGAACGAGGCGGCCTGGAAAAAGTGGAAACGGTGGAGAAAATAAGAGAACACTACCCGTGGTGAGAAGAGAAGCTAACACATTACTCTTCCCAATTTCAAAGAAATGAACCATCCAAGAACGAAGTTTTGAGAGTTAGCAATGTAGTCATATTTATAGGCAAATTGTATATGATTAAAAATATATTTCACGTTTCAAATGTTGAGTGTAGCTAGTAAATGCAACAATGTTGCAATACAGAAAATGCATAATTTCATACATGAAAATATAAAATATAGTAGATCATCTTTTAATGGAAGTTCGATATGCAACATAGTTGTTTTCCTCCCTAGGCGGAGGTGTCTTTTGGGTTTCACCTTTTTCATCTTTCTCCTCTTTTGTTGATATGGTTGACGTGGGTTTTTCTCAGGCTTCAGTGCCTGTTGGGATCCTTACTTACTGACACAAGCAAGCTTTCTCTTCACTTCGTTTTATCCCTAGAATTTTCTCTCATTTCTCGTCATTTGATTTTCACTCCCTCGTTTAATAGTCCTAAATTCTCTTTTATGAGTGACAGGTTTCCCTTTTGCCAAGTAACCTTTTTCATGCAACCCATTGACCTTCTATTGCATGCTTTCTTTTACAAGTTCCTTTTTTTCTCTTGCACTTTTTACACTTTTTTTGTACTCTTCCTTTCTGAGTCTCTCTCTCCTTTTCTCTACAGTTGTCCAATAATTCCTTGCCTTCCATGATTCTTGGGGTGGTGATTTTACTGAGATTCTATGGTGGGTAAGGAAAGGGTGGTTAACGAGTTGGTTGTGCAATATGCGCGTCTTTCTTTTACGACTGAAGAAGGGGTGGTTACTGAAATGAATTATTACATGGATGTGGAGCTTTCTTTACCCTTTGATCAGTGTTTGATGGGGAGGCTTTGTTAAGTCAAGTTCCTTAGGTTTTGATGATAGCAAACCTGTGTTGTTTATCTAACATGTTTACCTAAGTATGAAGTTCAGGTAAACAAGGTGAAAGAGTGGCTTAGCACGCAAGGTTGCAAGCACACTCTAGTCATGACTAGTGTCCTACCAGTCAGACACCGGTCATTAGAGCTCAAGCAGAGCTCCTAGCACACACGAGACATTAGAGCAACACAATGACGACTCTCAGCATCAGA
The DNA here is from genome assembly GCA_023374045.1 of Limonium bicolor. Lineage (NCBI taxonomy): Eukaryota > Viridiplantae > Streptophyta > Magnoliopsida > Caryophyllales > Plumbaginaceae > Limonium > Limonium bicolor. Next base: position 139,966,520 of record CM041780.1, on the reverse strand, counting down.
AGTATTCAAGAGTTCAATACATTTCAACCAAAGACAAGTAAACCAACAACACATACGTCCACACACAAGTTGGTGAAAGTTCACGACAAAGGTCAGCTGAAGAAAGCACAATCATGATCAAGATAACAAGACATAATCTGAAGCTATAAAGAGGCATTAATTACACAGCATTAATGAATCCATCCGGATAGGCAAGTGGACACCACAAGAGCAACCGATCACCTGAGCTCTTGCCTACAACGTGTCCAACCAGTGAGCTACACGTGTCGTGGCTGTGCCTACCATCAAGTTGAAGATTGGCCTATCTTGTATAGAGCTATTCTATTGGGAATAATGGGCAACCGTCTCCTAGTATGTAGCTTATTATAGTATGGTTGTTATAAGTTAACTTGCTTATGTGTATATATATATATATTCAATACATGTCATATTGAACACACAGAGAAAGATACACACGTGAGAATAAGAACCACAAGTATAAGCTAAGTCATACGGAGTGAATCTGAGTGTGTATGTGTGTGTGTGTGTGTGTGTGTGTGTGTGTGTGTGTGTGTATGCTAAGGAGTTAGTGAACGTAGATAGACTGTGTAACCAACTCAATACATTCGTGTTCAGTAGACTAACTAGTTTGGGAACGGTTAGGGAACTATAGGCCTATTGTCAGGAAGGGTAGAGAACTTCGGTGATAAGTCCAGAACTGTCCCAGAGTCCACAAGTTGGGTAGAGGGAGATTGAGTGAATTTCTAGGGTGTAACTTCTCAATCGAAAAGGAGTTTCCAGTTAGTAAATTATCGCATCTCTATGAAAACTACTAGGCCCGTCTAACTCAACGACACGTCCGCGATTGATCGAGGACGTATCCGAAGCACCAATCACTTTCAATTGGTATCAGAGCATATCTCTTCTAGAAAGATTACTACTTTTGAAGAGAAACAATGTCTCACACAACCCTACTAGCATCAAAAGAAGGGTTGGCCCCAAATCGACCACCACTCTTAAAACTACACTTATTGGAAGAACAAGATTGAGTTTCACATCAAATCCGACGATCCAAGAATGTGGAGGGTGATAACTCAAGGAGAATACACCTTTTGAAATGCTCAAGGATCAGACATATCTGTAGACAACATGACAGACGATGATTAGATCAAAAAGTTGGCATTTATTGCACGATCTGTAAGACTTCTTCATTGTGCATTACTTCCTAAACAATATTCCAAGATATCCTCTGCTAAAAATGCCAAAGAAATCTTGGAAACATTGGAAGTTAAGAAGGTAATGATGAAATCAAGAAAACTCACATTGAGCTTTTACTCACTCACTGGGCGCTTTTTAAGAAAGAAGAGAAGGAGAGCATTTATGAAATGCACACTAGGTTCACCAAGCTAATCAATGAGATGCTGATGCTTGGTAGAACTATCTCAAATGAGGATTAGATTATAAAATTCTTCAGATCACTCCCTGCTTCTTTCGATAGCAAAGTTAGTGCTATGCAAGAAGTCCACGATCTCTCAAAGATGTCTCTGGTTGAAATGTTGGGATCACTGATGGCATTTGAACTCAAGATACAATAAAGAAACTCTAAAAATATGAAAAAGGAAAACGGCATAGCCCTACAGGTAGCTGAAAATGGGAACTCTGGATCAGAAGAAGATGATGATGAAATGGTCCTGTATGCCAAAAGGTACTTCAGGAAATTTGTTAGAAAAACATGAGAAGAGGGAAAGTTTCCAAGGAATCTGATGATCACCAAAAAAGAACCAACAACAGATGTTTTGGATGTTCAAAATGGGGACATCACATCAAGGACTGTCCACAACGACCCCGAGAGGACAACGATCTAGTCAGGAGACCTGACCGACAGCCTCTCAACGGGAAACCAAGGAAGGAAGTCTTCGTTGCTTCATGGGGAGACTCAAACCTCAGTGATGACGATTAAAGCATAGATAATGACAAGTCATTAGAAGAAAAGGCTCATCTTTGCATTAAAGACACAACTTAATGGCTAAAGAAGAGGAGACATCAGAATCTGAGAAAAAAGAAAAACTAACTGAGGTAAATTACTCTCGACTTAGAAGGAAGATTTAGGAAGCTGAACTTCTCGGGCTTAAAAAATTCTCTGTCATGTTGGTTGATCAATTGGAAGTACTTGAAACCTAAATAAAGTGCTTTCAAAGGAAATTGAAGATCTAAAGAACAACTCAGATAGGAACAAGGTAGTAGAACTCAACGATGCATTGAGAAAATTGCGAGATGACTACTGTGAAATACTTGCTGCTCATGAAAGGTTAAAGATGGGAAAACAACCTGAAATGGATGAATTAGTTTCTGCTCTTAGCAAAAAAGGAAAAAGAACTAGCTTCTCTTATAGAAAAATGTGTAGAATTAGAGAAAATTGCTAGAACACCCAAATGGAATGGCAGACGATCGATCATGTACCTATAGGGAACCCATAGGCAAGGGGTCTGTCACCTTTGCAGACAACCTGGTTACCCCGTTTCTAGATGCCATAAAACACGATTTATGCAACATTGGCAAATAAAGAAAATTGGACTAAAATGGGTGCTAAAAGAGGATCATAAAACCAAGTTTGTTGGTGATAATGGGCCCAAACACTTTTGGGACCTTGATCCTAAAAACTAACTCGTTATGTGCAGAATCGAGTGAGAAAGGATCCCTGCTGATACATCGACAACAGGTGCTCTAAACACATGATAGGAGAAAATGGAAGTTCCTCTCACTCGAACCAGATGGCCAAGGAACCGGTTCCTTTGGCAACAATCAAAGAGATAAAATCATCGGTGTAATTAAGGTTGGTTCTTCATCTGATTATGTTATTAATAATGTCAACCTAGTTGATGGGTTAAATTTGCTTAGTGTATCTTAAATTTGTGACAAAATAAACTCAACTCTTGTCTATTTAACATAGTGTAGTATATTTAATGTAATTTTTATGTAATATATACAATTTTTTATTTCGATTTTTATTAATTATTTAATATTTTATGTTGAATTTTGTTATTTATTTGAACTAATTTTTATTAATTATTTATAAAAAATGAAAAGACCTGGCCGGGTGGCAATAGAGCTAGGAAAAAACTGGGCCTAGCTTGGCCCGGCCCGAAAATTAAAAATCGGGCTTGGACATTAGAAACAAGCATGACAAATCTAAAATTGGCCTAAACCCGGCCTTCCGAGATGAATCTCATGTTCTCTCTTTTCCCTCTTGAAGCGATGATGACAACTCCAGTACTCCTAGCAACGCCGCCGGAAACTCCTTTCCCTCTTGAAGTGAGGGTGATTGTTCATCTTCTTCCACCCAGTATTGGTAGTTTTGAAGCGTTTCCACATCCTCATTATACTCCTCAATCTCTTAGATTACTTGACCATATCTTTTTTGTTTCATGCATTTCTAATGACGTGGTTACTTTTCTCTAATTGTGTTGAAGGTATTGGTTAAATTTCTAGTTCTGTCAGAATTCAGTTTTCCGGTTCCTCCTCTCTTTCTTTTATCTAGTTTTTCCTTCCCTTCGACTTAGTATATGGTAATTTCTATTTTGCTCTATTGGTTTTGATTTTGCTTTTCATTTTGTATCCCCTTCCTCCATTGTTAAATATGTGCATGTCACTCTTATTTATGAGATCGGGGCAGGGATCGGTGTTTTTAATCCCTTTTGTAAGGAGTCTGCTAGTCTAGTTGCATGCCTTTCCATATACTATCTATATTAGGTTTTAGGCAACACTGCCTACTCTTGATGTTTTCGGTGGGAAGATACCTCAACGATTGTTGTTGATGGTGGAACCGATGTCAATTTATTGACTAACTCAGAAAAAGCTTTTCTCTTATTGAATCGAAGAAGAAGAATGATGAATCCTTAATACAGAGAAGAAGAAGACTTGATGAATATTGTAGATTGTTGTAGACTTACATAGTCTGTTAACTAAAGAAAAGAAGCGGTCAACAGACCGTGCCAAAAAGGAGCAGAAATACACAAGTAAATATGCCTAAATACACACTAGAAAATTACAATATATGTGTACCCTAAATACAACCTATGAAACCCATATGTGACAATATTATCCCGATATCAATATTATCCTGATACCCCCCTCAAAGAGTACTCTTTTTGAGTTGTCGAGGAGCAGAAATAAACACTTTAACTGTCTTGCTACAATGCTGTCTTCTGAGAAGGCCACTGGAATGCTGTCATATGGTGTGTTGATCCTGCAATCCTAAGGATATGAAAGAGTTTGATAACTCTTACCTGTCAATGGCTTGGTCATCAGATCAACCAACTGGTGAGTACTCAGAACATATTGAACATGTATAAGACCTCCCTGTAGTTTCTCACGAACAAAATGGCAATCTAGTTCTATATGTTTAGTACGTTCGCGTGAAATCGGATTCCTAGCTATGTGGATTGCTGCTAGATTATCACACTTTAGAGGTATAGGGGTTGTGTTAGAAACTCCAATTTTATTTAGAAGTCTACTTAATTAACCAACTCAATTCCTCGGTTAATTGACGCATCGCCTTGTATTCCGCTTCAGTAGAAGACAGGGTAATTGATGTTCGATTTTCAGATTTCCAACTCAAAGGGGAATCTCCAAGAAGGATGTAATATCTATGAACAGATTTGCGAGTAATTGGACAAGAGGCCCAATCGGAATCACAATAAGCTTGTAAGTCAAAGCTTTGGTTTTTGTTGAAAAGGAGACCAAAGGTGGAAGTGTCTTTTATGTAAGAGAGAGGGTGATAAGCAGCCTTAAGGTGTTCTGAAGTGGGAAACTGTAGGAATTGGCTAAGAAACTGGACAGCGAAGGTGATATCGGGACGTGTGTTTGAAAGGAAGTTCGGTTTTCCCACTAGACATCTATACATGGTGGGATTTTGTAGTTTAGAACCTGTGTATTTGTATAGTTTTAGGTTAAGAGGAAGGGGGGAAATAGAAGACTTGTAGTCTTGCATATGGAATTCATGAAGAATTTGGTCAATATATCATTGTTGAGACATGATGATTCTATTATTTGTTCTTACGAATTCCATACCAAGAAAAAAGTTTAATATCCCTAAGTCTTTTATTTTAAATTCTTTGTCAAGTTGTGTTTTCAGATGTTTGACTTCTTTTTCATCATTTCCAACCACTAGGATGTCATCCACATAAATACCTAGAAGTGTTATGTTGTTCTTCTTTCTCTTGACAAAGAGAGAGTAGTCATTTTTTGAATGCTCAAAATTAAGATGTTTTAAGAAGTTAGCAAGTTTCTCATACCATTGGTGTGAGGCTTGCTTTATGTAACGCCCCTATTTAACGAAAATGCAGCGGAAATAAAATACTAAGGCGATTACAGATCATCGGGTTCCAAACACCCGGCACCAAACCTCACCAATTTTAACCTAGGACATTACAAATGCTACGGTCTGAACTCGAGAAAACATAACATAAACCTAACAATAGAAAATTACGCCAACGCTCCACAAATCCTAATTCCCATCCCAATCACTCATACTCTTCGTGGCCACCTGCATAACAATTCATACCTGCAAGATAAAACCAAGCAGCCCACCCCGGGAGGGGTGAGTCAGTTCCCTGGAATGGAACTGGTACAATTCTCATAACAGAAATTAAAACATAATCTTTAGACAATATAGTAACTTAGAAAGAAACTCTTAAAAACAAAGCAGAGGAACAAGGCACTTCAAAATCACCAAGTCAAAGTAACAAGCAAAAATAGAGATAGACAACAGAAAAGGTAAAGTTAGTCAATTAAAACCACACCATGAGTTAGTGAACATCCCATGCTTAAGTTAGATATAATTCCAGTTAAGAGTAGAAAGACTCAAGTAGTCACAAGGACTAGGAAAGAAAGGAAGAAATCCAAGAACCAACAACTCAAGAGTGGAATGAAACCAATTGGAAGAGATGGCTCCGCTACCAATTACGTCCCTTTGGGGACAGGGGATATACAACCCCTCGCTGTTAACTACATCCGATAGGACAGGGGATATACAGCCCCTCGCTGTTTACAACGTCCGATTGGACAGGGGATATACAGCCCCTCGCTATTTACCGGTGAAGATGTGCGCACATCACAACAAAGACTCAGCTCATGGTTGAACAATATCCAGAGTCAACAGAAGAAATTACCAAGATTGACATTTCCCATATCCCCACTAGATTATTAACTATACAAGTGTAATACCAAAACACTCAGTCCTACAGAGTGCAGAGGCGTAAACCCTCAACAGTCAATATCTATTGAGGCAACCAGATAAGAGGAACCAAGGATCATGAGAGTTGTACATTCAAGGCTCAGTTAGTCACATCAAGCTGAGTTAGTCACCCAACAGTTTCCTTTCGAGACTCATTCAAGCTCAGTTAGCGTTTCTCAAAACATTCCATAAAGTTCGTCACCAAAAGTATCTGAGTACGAGAAATCGTACCTGGTATGTGTAGAAGTAGTAACCAAACTTGAAAATGCGAACTACCTCCACTAATCACCTATAATTAAAGTATTCCAAGCATTGATCAGTTAAGGCACTATAATGCTACACATCTTTCATTCTTACTAGTCTATAGTTTTGGTTTACAGTTACTCTCTCCTAAGGATCTGGCTAGATCTCGTAATCAAATCTTTAATGTATATTTTAACTTATACCATTTACCTACTCCTGAATATAGGTTTAGCTTAATTAAACTCTTTAGTTACGCTTGGCTAACTTACTTTAATACCTATTTAAGGTTTAGGATATGTATTTCCCCCTAATAGTCCCCCTAGATGTCACATTAACATTTAATATTTTTAATTGTCACGTATGAGTTAGGTTTATCCTAATTTTTCCCTCTTATTATGTTTCCCATAAGGTATGTTACTTCTTTTATTTACTTCTAATGTATTTATATATACACTTATATATTCTTTAGGATTTATCCAAAACATTCTTTAAGAAATTCTTATTGTATCTAATTATATTTAATATCTTTTAGACATATCCACAACTGATATATGGTTTATAAAATAAAGTATTTTTCCTAGTTTTAATTAAGCATATTAACCTCCATATTATATAATAATAAAATGTAGTTTAGTTTAATTCCTTGATTTAATATAAGTTTCTATTTTATTTCTCTCATTTAAGAATATATATATATATATGTAACAATTTTTACTTCACTTAAAGTTAATACCCAAAATATTTATCAACATTCTGCTATTAGATGTTAACTTAGTCTTCTCATATTTTTCCCAACCTAAAAAGTTTATTAACAGACTATACTTTAATTTTTGTTACATTAAAAACCTTATATTATAAGATAACTTATGAAAAATCTTAGCATTACAATTTTTAAACCTATTTCCCCTTGTCCAAAAATTCCCAAATTAAGTATATAGTAGCTATAACATTTTAGACATATTATAAAATTTTTATTTCATTAAAATATCTTTTAAAATTATCCAAATAATTCCATAATACTCGTAACTTGCAAAAATCATAACTTACGTTTAAAAACTCAAAACCCATATTAATTTACATCAAATTAAACTAGATTTTATAAGGAATCTATGGTTAAAATTTCAAGTCAAAATACATTCGGGAAGGCCATTAAATAAATCTAGCAAGTTAGGACTTTATTCTGGAAAACATATTAATTTATTACAACTTAAACCCCCACGATCTAATCTCGGCCGTCCATTTCTATTAACCACAATCGGACGGCCTACAACTCGCGAGTTCATCAGGAATTCCCAAATCGCACCCGAGTACTAATCCCTTGATATCTCACAATCTACAAAACGAAATTCGATGATTCTTGTTCCTATCGATTTGAAATTAAATTCCGGTTCTAATGGTACTGATTTCCCCAATTATCATGCAGAATTGAAGATTTTCAATCTGGGTTCGAAGTTAGGGTTTATAGTTTGGTTTCGGTTTGAATTCGACAAATTCCCCTATTGTAATCCGTAATAGACTAAATTGGCATGTGGGTTTGACCGATAATGAAGTTACGATTGGCAACAACGGAGCAATTTGATCAGAAACTCACCGGAATTGCATTAACGGGGAGAATCAAATCGGAAATTCTGGAAACTTGTTATTTTATGTGCAGTTCGGGTAGGCAACTTCTCGAATCAACTCGCGCCAACTGAGAGGGATTTGATTCATGAAACCTATCACAATCCAAACTAGACATGTAACTCTAGACGTTAGTGGAAGAATCATTGAATTTGATGAACTAGGGAGAAAGTTACAGATCTCACAAGATCTGTGTTTACCTAGTCGGTTTCGGAATAATCTGGGCAGAAATACCACCGTGATCGAGTAGGCAACTTTAGACAGCTTTATCTCCCAAACCAGTGCGAATCAGCCTTGGTCATTAACATGAAAGTTGTACAGGGATTAGAGATCTTCAAAACAAGCTGAAGAACATGAAATTTGGCTGAGAAACAAAGAAGTTATGGCGAGACTAAGTTTACCTGATTTCAGGAAAAACTGGAATTCTGGGTTGCGAATTCGCAAGGAGGCAAATTTGGATCAATTTTCCGGTCATTGTAGAAGGAGTTAGATGGTGTGTGAGTAATGGTTGGAAAGAGGAATGATAGGAGAATCGAATGAAACAGACGGCATACCAAATGGTGGAGTAGGGAAAAAGATATAGGCATCTAAAGATCGACCTATGACATGCCAAAACTGAAGGAAACTTAACCGTTTGAGTTTAACTCTGGTGCTGACTGGGCGCAGCACGTGTCCCGAGGCGCGCAGCTGAGTCAGCTAGCTCTGGACACGTCAGCAACCTCCAAAATTTTGGCTCTAAACTTCAATTTATCATAACTTTGGCTAGGATGATCCGTTTTTAACGTTCTTTTTATCAATCTTCTTGGTTTTCCATAACCTTTTTATTGGTATACTTTTTATGGCCTGATTTGACCATTCTCAAAAAGTCAATCCTAGCAAGGCTTTTGAAGCTTTAAGGTTTCTATGATTTTATTTTGACTTTTAAGCCTTAATTCAATGTTAAAAATATTTCTAAAATCTTTATAATATAATTGGAGTGTCTTGAAATTTTCCCAAGATTTATTGACTTATAAATCTCACTATTAAATTCATAATACCATATAATAAATTAATATTTAATAGTATTATTTAGGGTTTACTAAAAGAAATCCCCTAAATTAATTTATATTAATTTATGGGGTATTTCAGTCTACCCCCCTTAAAAGGAACTTTGTCCCGAAGTTTAACACCAACTAATAGCTACTCACACCACTTCAGGTGTGCTGTCAAGAATTACCAGAATGTTCATCCAATAACAATTCCAACCAAAATTCCATACCAATTGTAATTTCTCCCACAATCTATTTCCACTCATTTCCATTTCCAAATTCCACGCAAGATTACTCAACATCAGACCAAAACCAAGATTTTTCATAGATAGAAATCAAGAATCACACAATAGAAATCAAGAATCACACAATGTATAAATCAAGTACATACATACACCTCTCCATCACTCGACTAACAAAACAAACAGGGCATAATCTGGATGAGGTGACGAAGAAAGAGTATGCACTACCCCCCCGAAAAGAGCCAAGGTACGCCCTCGTACTGCTATGAACAAGAACCCATTAAAGGCAAGAATACAAGGAAATATCATGTGAATAGGTGTGGGTACTTCACTCTCATGGAGTCCTCAGTCTCCCAAGTAGCTTCTTCAACCCCATGATGCTCCCAAAGAACTTTCACTAGCTTGACTGATCTGCCTCTCGTTTCCCGGACCTTCGTGTCCAAGATCTGAATGGGAGTCTCCTCATATCTCAGTGTAGGTTCAATCTCCAATCTCTCTGGCTGTAGCACGTGAGAAGGGTCAGGTACATACTTCTTCAGCTGAGATACATGAAACACGTCATGTACCTTCCCCAACTCCGCTGGTAGATCTAGTCGATACGCTGCTGGGCCCACGCGCTCTGTAATCCTGTACGGACCAACATACTTAGGGCTTAGCTTTCCTCTCATCCCAAATCTGAAGATGCCTCTCATCGGAGACACTCGTAGGAAGACCATATCACTGATCCGAAATTCAAGCTCTCTGGTACGCTGATCCCCGTAAGATTTCTGCCTAGACTGCGCTGCCCTCATGTGCTGCTGAATAACTCTGATGTCATCCTGCAGTCTCTGAATATACTCCAGACCAATCAAAACTGCCTCAGCAGGGTCACTCCATGATAAAGGAGTCCGGCACGGTCTGCCATACAGAGCCTGAAATGGTGCCATGCCAATAAACGAGTGATAGGAGTTGTTGTAGGAGAACTCTACCAAGTGTAGACGCTCTACCCAACTCCCCTGATAGTCTAAGGCGACCGCTCTCAACATATCTTCCAGTGTTTGAATCGTCCTCTCGGTCTGCCCATCTGTTTGAGGGTGGAAGGCTGTGCTAAGTCGCAGCTGAGTACCAAATGCCTCCTGCACCTGACGCCAAAATCTACTAAGGAAACGGGCATCACGATCGGAGACGATCGTCTTTGGTACCCCATGGTACCGGATGTGCTCTGTGGTGAACACCTCAGCTAGTTTGGGCACCTTCCATGTGTCCTTGATAGGTATGAACCTAGCTGTCTTAGTTAACCTATCGACTATCACCCAAATTGTGTTCAATCCACCTCTAGTTGGAGGGAGACCGACCACAAAATCCATACTAATATCGTCAAACCTCCAGCAGGGTACCGGTAATGACTGAATCTGGCCTCCTGGTCGCCGATGCTCGAACTTCACCTTCTGACAGGTGAGACATCGGGAGATGAAGTCTGCTACATCCCTCTTCATCCCGCTCCTCCAGAATAACTTCTTTAAATCCTTGTACATCTTGGTGGCTCCATGATGTATTGACAATGTAGAGAAATGAGCTTCAGAGAGAATCCTGGTCTGAAGTTCTGTTGCATCCTGAGGAACGCAGAGTCTGCCTCTGACTCGAAGGTATCCCTCGCTGTCCAGCTCGTAGTCATACTTCAGACCATCAATCAACCCATCTGCTAATTTCTTCCTGACACCCTGTAGATACACATCACTGTCCTGAGCTACATATACCTCCTCAGCTATAGTGGTCATCTCTATGAGAGCAAGAAGTGAATGTACTCTTCTGCTCAGAGCGTCTGCCACGACATTCCCTTTACCCTCAGTGTACTGGAGGTCGATATCATTATCAGCTAGTAGCTCGATCCATCGTCGTTGTCTCAAGTTCAGCCCCTTCTGGGTCCAGATGTATTTCAAACTCTTATGATCTGTCATAATTCGGACCGTGGCTCCATACAGGTAGTGTCGCCAGATCTTCAAAGCAAAAACTATGGCGAGGAGCTCAAGGTCATGTGTGGGATAATTTTCTTCGTGCTTCTTCAGTTGTCGAGAAGCGTAAGCCACAACTCTGCCATTCTGCATCAATACTCCACCGACCCCCTTGCCTGAAGCATCGCAGTAAACCTCGAATCCCTCATTTCCTTCAGGGATTACCAATACTGGAGCTGTGGTCAAAGCCTCCTTTAGTGCCTGAAAGGAGACCTCACATGCCTCCGTCCATACAAACGGGCTATCCTTCTTCATCAGAGAGGTTAAGGGCTTGGCTAGCCTAAAGAAATCCTTCACAAAGCGTCTATAATAGCCAGCCAACCCAAGGAAGCTCCAAATCTCGGTCACTGAGCGGGGTCTGTGCCAGCTCTTCACCGCCTCAATTTTAGCTGGGTCTACTGAAACTCTCTCAGCTGAGATCACATGACCAAGAAATGATACCTTGTCCAGCCAGAATTCACACTTGCTGAACTTGGCATAGAGTTGCCTCTCTCTTAGAAACTCCAAGACTGCCCTCAAATGCTGCTCGTGTTCCTCCCTACTCTTGGAGAAGATCAAAATGTCGTCTATGAATACGACCACTGACTTGTCTAGCTGGGCTTGGAAGACCCTCTGCATCAGATCCATGAATCTCGCTGGTGCGTTAGTCAGTCCAAACAGCATTACTGTGAACTTGTAGTGGTCGTATCTGGTTCGGAACGTTGTCTTCTCTATATCTGATTCAGCTACTGCTATCTGATGATATCCGGAACGCAGATCAATCTTGGAGAACACCCTTGCTCCCTTCAGCTGGTCAAATAGGTCATCGATCCTAGGCAGTGGGTACTTGTTCTTGATCGTGACATTATTCAACTCCCTGTAGTCAATACATAATCTCATGCTTCCGTCCTTCTTCTTGACGAACAACATAGGAGCACCCCAAGGTGAGACATTGGGTCGGATGAAACCCTTATCTAGTAACTCCTGTAGTTGTTTCTTCAATTCAACCATCTCTGCAGGGCCCATCCGATAGGGTGCTTTGGCAATCGGTCCCGTACCAGGTATGAGGTCGAAGTTGAACTCAACCTCCCTCAGTGGTGGTAGTCCAGGTAACTCCTCTGGAAAAACGCCGGGGTACTCCGACACAACTGGTACGTCACTCTTGAACTTCGGGTCTGTCCTCAGATCCTGGGCATAACTGTTATGCCCCAGATTTTTTTTTTATTTTATCATATTCCTTCTGATTCGCAAAGGGAGTTCGGATTAATTTGTACCTTATACTAGAGTGTTATGACATTTAAATATTATTGTCATAGCTTGAGAAAGGAGATTTACATTGTTCTTTTCTTTCTTTCGATATTTAATTATTAGTAGGAGAGGATAGTTATTAAAAACTCTTTATTCCTTTTGTTATTTATTCTTTGGTTAGTAAAAGGACTACTAACCTTCATTTTCCTTCTTTTTACGTTATGCTATTATTCATAAAGGAAGGAAATTCCAAATCTAATTTAATTTCCTCTCTCCTTCTTTCCTGATGACATTTCACGTCAGTTTCTTCTCACCCAAAGAAGAAACTTCCGTTTTGCAAAGTTCTCCTCTTCCTCTTCCTCAATTCCTCTCTTCTTCACAATTCTTCCATCCTGCGAATTAATTAGTCTGGTGTCTAACTTCAGCATCGAGGATTCCAATCCGTAGAGTCGGAGTGTGCGTTACTGTTCGTCAGTCAAGTTCCTTGCTTCTCCCTCCGGTGTTGGTCCTTTTCGATTTGTGCGAGTGTTTGTGATTTCGGGATGGAATTCGAGTAGAGATTGTTGTCGGGTCCGCAGAGATGGCTTTGCGTCGGATGTGAGGTAGGTGGTAGATGGATTCAGTTGTGTGTGTTCACCCACGGGGGTTTCGAGCAATGTTTCCGTATATGTTTATTTGACTCTCTGATTTGTGGTGATTTGGGTGATTTCTGATTTGCGTTTTTAATGTGTTAAAACCCCGTGGGTAGTATTTTGATTCGTATTTTTGGTTATGTAAGTATTGCTTTGACAATGGTGAATTTACATCTGTAAATCTCCTTCTGTTTTGTGAATTCTGAGTGCCGCTGATTTGAGATTTATAAGGATTGTTCAGGGATTTGTGTTTGAGATTTAATGCGTTGTGTTTGCGTTTTTGGATGGCAAAAACCCCATGGTTCCTCTGTATTTATGTCTGATTTGGTGTGGGTAATACTTTGGTATAGATTGGTGAAGTTTTGGTAATGTCTCTGTTCTGTCCGAGGCTTCTGTTCTGCTGTTTTCATGCTGTCCGAACTTCTGTCCTAACTTCGAAGTTCGGACAGCATGTTTTGAACTTCTGGATTATCGAGTTTTGGGCGTGTCCGAACTTCAGTCCGAACTTTGAAGTTCGGACACCCCGTTTTTCTGAAATCACCGAGCTTCGAAGCTCGGACTTCACCGCGTAACTTTTTCCGAAAAACTGTCCGAACATCAGTCCGAACTTCGATGTTCGGACACTGTGTATTTCCCTTCTGTTTTCAAATCGACTTGTGTCCTAACTTCGAAGTTAGGACACAAGTTCGGACGTCTCACTGTTTTGACCATAACTCCTTCGTTTGAGCTCCGTTTTGAGTGCCGTTTGCGGCGTTGGATTTCTTTTCTCGAGTACTATCTGTTCTGATATGTTTTGGCACATGTATATGTGTACTTTAATTTGAAAGCCTTAGATAAGCCTTTGAACTCTGATTTGCTCAGAAAGAGTGTTTGAGCTTCTACGCTTCTGTTTGCTATTTGTGATTGATAGTCAGTATATGACTTCCGTTTTGATAAGGGATTATGATCTGTTTGATGTGCTTTGGCCCTCTGTTCTATTCTGTTCTGTTCTGTTAAAGGCTTCTGCTTCGTTTTGTAAAGCTTCTGTTTTGGGACCTAGATGTTTAGCTTCTGAGCCTTGGATAGTCGGGTCTGGCTGTCCCGTAGCATGCTGCGCAGGAATTCCTTATGTTTTTCCCTTGGGTTCCCTTCTGTTATATCTCTCAGGGTCCCTTGGATGTTTAGTGACCGACGGGTCCATAGCTGTCTCTACGGCTTCTATTGTGGGATCTTCGGATCTATAGGACGTTATATGAGTCCTTCTGATGTGTCAGCTGGTGTCTAGTGTCCCACCTCTGTTTTGATTGAGCTTCTGTTATGAACTTCTGAGTTTGTGGTTTGCTTTGCTCTGATTTAAGATTTCCGTTCAGTTTGCTCAGTTCTGCTTCTCTGCTCTGATTGACAAACTTCTATTTCGGTTCTGACCTGTCACTCCTCTGATTTGAGAAAGCTTCATTCTCTATCTGATCTCTGTTACGCTTTCGGTCTGATTTGCTAAGCTTATGTATTAGTATACGATTATGTTCAGTATATGTTTTGAGCATGCTCAGCTGATGAAGTTTATCACCTGCTGAGCTATAGTTTGGCTCACCCCTATTTCCGTCTGATTTGCAGGTTTAAGTTCCCTTTGAAGACTCCGCTCTGCTTTCTCATTGGTTTTTCATTTTGTATTTGTAGCTGTGGCTTAAGGCCCTTTGTAATTTGATTATGTTATGTAATGTAGTTTGGCTCCTGTATGTAATGTCAGATAGACCCTGTAAACTGTTACTAGTTAATAAAAGTGTACTTTGTTTCAGTTTTGGGTTTCGTATGTTAGAGCCTTGCGTTATTAGGTAATAGATACGCGGCGTGTAACGTCCCTAACTCCTAGGGTGGTTTTGGGGTCATTACATTTAGTGGTATCAGAGCTAGGTTTGGTTTTCTTTGGGTTTTGTGGGTGTTTACATGCCTACGCTTCCGTGTCCTTGCCTGTTATGTGATGTGTACTGCCTGCTGCGTGATTTGACTGCTGTTTGCTATATGATTTGATTGTTTTTTTTTGGAGTCTATTGAGTGCGTCTGCTATGTGGTTGTCCACTAACCGAGTAGCGCAGCGGAAGCGTAGTGTCTGATTGTTTGTGTGCTTTTTGTGCTTGAGTCTGAATCCGAGGGAGTCGGGTCCTTTGGAGAAGGATGACCGAATGCAAGTTCTGGTTTTTGGAGTTGTATGCTTGGGTTGTGTGCTTGTGATGTGAGTTCGTGAGATGTGTTCGGGCTGTGAGGTGTGTGAGTTCTGACGAGTTGAGTAAGGTGATGCGTTGTGATGTAAGTTCGGGTGTGCGCTTGGTCTATATGCTCCGTGTTTAGGTGAAGGTTTGGATTACGAGGTCCGAGTTGTGTGATGGGTGTCTGGGAGCGCTTCAATGTGTGTTCTGGAGTGTAGGTTGTGCTTTAGTTCTGAGTGGGTTGTGGTGTGAGCTTAGCCTGTGAAGTTCTGTGTTTGGGGTAAGGATCTTGGTTGAGAGTTCTGAGTTGTGTGATGTGAGTCAATGGGTGCTTCAGCGTGTGTGTTCTAGAGTGTGTTGTGCTTTGGTTATGAGTGGCTTGTGGGCGAGTTCGAGAGGTGTGTTTGTTTAGTCCTTTGGATAAAGACATCTTCTGAGAGAGTAAGCGTCTCTTCTGTGTTTCTAGGCTGAGCCTTAGTAATCTTTTGTTATGTTCCTTCAATTTGTCAGTCAGCAGCTGGTGCGAGTGCTGCCCTAATCCTTTAAGCTTTGTCTTCTGCGATTTTGTGTTTCGCCCATTCTGTTAGTGAATCTGCCTGTAAGGTTGTGTGTTAGCTCGAGCGAGGTGAACTTTTAGACGAGTGGTCATCTTTTATGTGCTTCCTGAGCCTTGTGCTTAGCCTTCAGTAATCATCTGTTTCGCTTCTTTTGTCAGTGAGCCAGCCAGTAAACTCGGAGTGCTAGCTCTTTAAGGATAGAGCTTCTGAAATGAGTAAGTGTTGTTCCTGTGCCTACAAATCAGCCATCAGTAATCTTGTGCTTAGTTCCTCTGGCAGTGTGTTCGGAGTGTCAGCTCATGTGCGGTAAAAGCTTCTGAGCTATGTCAGCGTTCCTTCTGTGTCATTGTGCTGCGCCTTCAGTGATCTTCTGCTTTGCTTCCTCTATCATCGAATCAGCTAGTGTATTCCGAGTGATAGCTTTGTGAGTGTTCTTTCGGTGCCTTAGAGCTATGCGTTCGTAATCATCTTCACGTTCTTCTGTCAGTCAATCAGTAGTGAGTTCGTTTCTGAGCGTTAGCTCTTGATTCATGTTCGTAGTGTTCCTACATTTGAAGTACATCTGCTAGTATTCTGGGTTTCGTCGAATTTCGAGGACGAAATTCTTTTTAAGGGGGGTATGTTGTTATGCCCCAGATTTTTTTTATTTTATTTTATCATATTCCTTCTGATTCGCAAAGGGAGTTCGGATTAATTTGTACCTTATACTAGAGTGTTATGACATTTAAATATTATTGTCATAGCTTGAGAAAGGAGATTTACATTGTTCTTTTCTTCCTTTTGATATTTAATTATTAGTAGGAGAGGATAGTTATTAAAAACTCTTTATTCCTTTTTGTTATTTATTCTTTGGTTAGTAAAAGGACTACTAACCTTCTTTTCCTTCTTTTTACGTTATGCTATTATTCATAAAGGAAGGAAATTCCAAATCTAATTTAATTTCCTCTCTCCTTCTTTCCTGACGACATTTCACGTCAGTTTCTTCTCACCCAAAGAAGAAACTTCCGCTCTGCAAAGTTCTCCTCTTCCTCTTCCTCAATTCCTCTCTTCTTCACAATTCTTCCATCCTGCGAATTAATTAGTCTGGTGTCTAACTTCAGCATCGAGGATTCCAATCCGTAGAGTCGGAGTGTGCGTTGCTGTTCGTCAGTCAAGTTCCTTGCTTCTCCCTCCGGTGTTGGTCCTTTTCGATTTGTGCGAGTGTTTGTGATTTCGGGATGGAATTCGAGTAGAGATTGTTGTCGGGTCCGCAGAGATGGCTTTGCGTCGGATGTGAGGTAGGTGGTAGATGGATTCAGTTGTGTGTGTTCACCCACGGGGGTTTCGAGCAATGTTTCCGTATATGTTTATTTGACTCTCTGATTTGTGGTGATTTGGGTGATTTCTGATTTGCGTTTTTAATGTGTTAAAACCCCGTGGGTAGTATTTTGATTCGTATATTTTGGTTATGTAAGTATTGCTTTGACAATGGTGAATTTACATCTGTAAATCTCCTTCTGTTTTGTGAATTCTGAGTGCCGCTGATTTGGGATTTATAAGGATTGTTCAGGGATTTGTGTGTGAGATTTAATGCGTTGTGTTTGCGTTTTTGGATGGCAAAAACCCCATGGTTCCTCTGTATTTATGTCTGATTTGGTGTGGGTAATACTTTGGTATAGATTGGTGAAGTTTTGGTAATGTCTCTGTTCTGTTCCAGGCTTCTGTTCTGCTGTTTTCGTGCTGTCCGAACTTCTGTCCTAACTTCGAAGTTCGGACAGCATGTTTTGAACTTCTGGATTATCGAGTTTTGGGTGTGTCCGAACTTCAGTCCGAACTTTGAAGTTCGGACACCCCGTTTTTCTGAAATCACCGAGCTTCGAAGCTCGGACTTCACCGCGTAACTTTTTCCGAAAAACTGTCCGAACATCAGTCCGAACTTCGATGTTCGGACACTGTGTATTTCCCTTCTGTTTTCAAATCGACTTGTGTCCTAACTTCGAAGTTAGGACACAAGTTCGGACGTCTCACTGTTTTGACCATAACTCCTTCGTTTGAGCTCCGTTTTGAGTGCCGTTTGCGGCGTTGGATTTCTTTTCTCGAGTACTATCTGTTCTGATATGTTTTGGCACATGTATATGTGTACTTTAATTTGAAAGCCTTAGATAAGCCTTTGAACTCTGATTTGCTCAGAAAGAGTGTTTGAGCTTCTACGCTTCTGTTTGATTTGTGATTGATAGTCAGTATATGACTTTTGTTTTGATAAGGTTTATGATCGTTTGATGTGCTTTGGCCCTCTGTTCTGTTCTGTTATGTTCTGTTAAAGGCTTCTGCTTCGTTTTGTAAAGCTTCCGTTTTGGGACCTAGATGTTTAGCTTCTGAGCCTTGGATAGTCGGGTCTGGCTGTCCCGTAGCATGCTGCGCAAGAATTCCTTCTGTTTTCCCTTGGGTTCCCTTCTGTTATACCTCTCAGGGTCCCTTGGATGTTTAGTGACCGACGGGTCCATAGCTGTCTCTACGGCTTCTGTTGTGGGATCTTCGGATCCATAGGACGTTATATGAGTCCTTCTGATGTGTCAGCTGGTGTCTAGTGTCCCACCTCTGTTTTGATTGAGCTTCTGTTATGAACTTCTGAGTTTGTGGTTTGCTTTGCTCTGATTTAAGATTTCCGTTCAGTTTGCTCAGTTCTGCTTCTCTGCTCTGATTTGAAACTTCTATTTCGGTTCTGACCTGTCACTCCTCTGATTTGAGAAAGCTTCATTCTCTATCTGATTCTGTTACGCTTTCGGTCTGATTTGCTAAGCTTTGTATTAGTACGATTATGTTCAGTATATGTTTTGAGCATGCTCAGCTGATGAAGTTTATCACCTGCTGAGCTATAGTTTGGCTCACCCCTATTTCGTCTGATTTGCAGGTTTAAGTTCCTTTGAAGACTCCGCTCTGCTTTCTCATTGGTCTTTCATTTTGTATTTGTAGCTGTAGCTTAAGGCCCTTTGTAATTTGATTATGTTATGTATGTAGTTTGGCTCCTGTATTAATGTCAATAAACCCTGTAAACTGTTTCTAGTTAATAAAAGTGTACTTTGTTCAGTTTTGGGTTTCGTATGTTAGAGCCTTGCGTTTATTGGTATAGATACGCGCGTGTAACGTCCCTAACTCCTAGGGTGTTTTGGGTGGGGTCGTTACAATAACAGTAGGCGGTTCCGCCCTTGGACACCCCTTCATAAGGGACAACCACGAATACAACCTTCACAGTCGCTGCTTGGGCTGCATTTGGTATGATACTGTGATCCCTGTAGCTGACTTCAAGAGGAGACGAAGCTCTGCACAGTGTAGCCTACCTCTGTATCGCTGCAGCGTGTCCATGCCCAGAATTATGTCGAACCCCATGCCAGGGAAGACAATGGCATCAAAGAGGAAATCTGCTCCCTTGATGTGTATGTTCAAGTCCTTACATTGCTTACTGCACTTGATTAACTCTCTGGATGACAATAAGACTGAACAGTCATGGATATCCTCTGTAGGGGCATTTATCTTAGCATGGAATGCCTGAGATATGAATGAATGGGAGGCTCTAGAATCAAACAGTACAGTGGCTTCTACCTCATTAATTAAGAATGTGCCTGAAACCATAGAGTAAATTCTAAGATTTTCAGGCAACTCTTCCAAGGTAATAAATCAGGCTAGTAGTTATACCTGTGATGACCATCCCATTGCTCTTCGCTTGAGCCTGGTTCAACCAGTCAACCTGATCTCTGAGTTTCCAACCCCTACAACGACGCAACAAACTCATAAGATTTCCATTCTTATTAAGGTCTTCATGAGCATCTTATGATTACAATGCTGAAATTACAAAAATACAAGGCTAGATCTGTCTAAAGGTTAGGTTTAAACGGCCAGGTTTCATGTGGGTCTGGTTGATGATGGATGTGGGGGCTGTGTGGGGCTTAATTCTCTTCACCCCATGGTAGATAAGTCTGGCTGCTCCCCCAATATCAGCACATCACCCGACTTCAGGAGGATCTTTGTAGCATGATCCATTCTCTTCTGCTCTCCAAATAGGAATTTGCGTCGTCTCCAAGTGATATGGACACCACTGGAACTCCTCTGGTGATGGACTCTAGAGACTCGTCCCTATCCTGATGCATTCCTAGCTTACCTTCTTTTCCATAGAAGTTGATGATGCACACGTCTGAGGCTAGGTCTAGGACGGGTTCATCCTCCAATTCTTGGGCTGCTTTAACTGCAGCTCCAATGATGGTGTGCAACTCTCCTGGGATTGGTGGCACCTCCACCTCTTCATAGCTTCTAGTGGTGTGGTCCCACTTCTTACCTAGGCACATGATCTTCACCTTCATGGTTGAACCATTCTTGAAGGTAGGGGTGTAAAAGTTCCCTCATTTCACACCTAATTCTCTGATCTTGAGGATCGATCAATGCATATTGGTCAGCTGGGGTCAAAAATTCTCGTAATAAGATCATCCCGGGTCTCAATATCTCACACTTCTCTGGTGGGTGTGGTTTGGCTTCAAAGGAAATGGTGGATGTGGAAATAGGCAATACAGGAAAGCAAATATCGAAAGCTGAATGAAAAACAACAATTGCCATTAAGTAAACAAGTCAAGGTTCAAGCTGGTTTTAGCACAAATATGTAAAAGAAAGAAGGATTTACAGTTCATCCCTTTACAATGTGGAGGAAAAATTACTTGAAGAAATGAAGTGAAACGAAGGTCAAAGCTTCTTCAGTAGGAAAGTAGTCCTCACCAGGTGAACTCGGGTCATCACTCGCTGATTCGACACGGTCCACCAGGTTGAGAGTTGGTGCTTTGCTTGGCCTCTGAGGGTAGTTCTGGGCAGGGCGGTTGGTAGATGGTCCTGCATCTCCGGTGCCACCTCTACCTCCTCCTCCGGCAGCATTGGTAGCTGGGGCTCTAGCCGCCGACCCAGTGTGTGGCTTGTAACTCTTGGAGTCCGGGTTCAAGAAGCATTCGAATCCTCTGTGCCCCTTCTTACCGCAGTAGTGGCATTCTACCAGGTTCCCTTTACAGTCCTTGCCTGGGTGATCCTTCTGGCACCACTTGCAGAAATACCTTCACACCGGGTTATCTCCTGTTTCAGTTCAAGGTTAGTAATGTGATAGCAAAATATAGCTACATTGTAGATTCTAACTTTTCTCACCCCTAGGTGGCTCGTAGCGGAGAGGCTTAGCATCAGCATGAGAAGGAACGATGGCTTTCTCGTTTCCTCCCTTGAAAAATTTTCCCCTCTTTTCATGATTCTGAGAGGATCCTCTTCCATTTCCTCCTCCATTATCATTCCTCCTCTTCCCTAGCACAGAATCCTGATATGCAATGGTGGTTTCGCAGTCATTTGCATCATCAGCTAGTTCCTGTCGTTACAATACGTGTTAGTGGGGAATCTAAGCATGCCAGAAATTCCATAGTCATATTTCATACCTGTAAAGTCTTTCCTCTGGTGGAACCGATCATATTCATGATCCTGAAGTCCAAGCCGGTATGGAATTTGTCCACCAAGTACCTCGGAGCGTAAGCCCCCTCCCCAATGACAGCAAGCAACTCCACAAACTTGTCATAATATTCAGCAACAGAGGAAGTCCCTTGCTTCAACTGCTCAAATTCACCTCTCATCCTCTTCTGTAGGTAGGATGGGTAGAACTTAGCTCTCAGGGCCACCAGAAATGCTTGGAAATCAAAGTTCACCTGGGCGGTCAGCTCGGCTCTGGCTGTCTGCCACCATCGATGAGTGGGCCCTTGGAGAAAGTAGGCCGCTATGTCCACTTGGCGATCTACTGGAACATGTAGAGAGGTAAAAGCCTTTTGAATCTCGGCGATGTATTTCTCTAGAGCTTTCGGTACTGGCTGGCCTTCGTAGACTGGGGGACGGAGATCGTTGACCGCTTTCAACCAGTTGAACTCTCGTGGACTGTTGGGTGGTGGCGGCGGTGGTTGAAGGATCTGAGCCTGCTGCTGAGCTAATGCAGCGGTCACAATCTGAGCTATGACCTCAGGGGTAATAGCGTCGGGTCCGTAACCACCTGGGGGTCCCGCTCCTCGTCCTCCGCGTCCTCCTCTTCCTCCTCTTTGAGACATTTAACTGCTAAGGACGGTGTTTGTTGTTTAGAAGTTGTGTTAAGTCTAGATATCTATGTAGTAACGTGCGAAGTGTTTTATAGCTACCCAGGGACGGTATGTAGCTAGAGTGTTCATGAGTAATGTAAGTAAAGTAAGGTATGGTGTAACACCCCTCTCCATAATCACGATATAATCTCTCACGTAGCAATAAATAAAACGTCTCACAGCGGAAAAACAAATAACAATTACAAAACTCACTCGGGTGTCACCGGCCGTTACTCGCCCATGCGAGCAACGCAGCCAAACTACATCCAACTTCCAATACAAATAAACTGCTAACCGCAGTGATAACGAGAAACTCCTATACATCATACTAAGTCCATAAACCATAAACATCGACAAGTGAGCGTCTACCCAATCCTGAATACACAACCTTACCATAATACAATTCACCATCTTCATTGCTATACAACATCTCCAAGTGTGGTGACAAAAGTAACACTCCAATTACCCTGTTCCTGCTCTTCAGCTCCGACAATGATCAACAACATG